>APFE030456458.1:8990-23002 GCA_000404065.3 Pinus taeda | reverse complement strand
ACAGTTTGGACAGACTTCTTTCTCTATTCTACAACAGAAAATTGAAACATGGCATGATCCAGATTAGACTTTTGGACTATCCATCAAAATTTAGTAAACATGAAGGCAGGTACACACCTTGCCTTGTTTTGGAAATATGGGATCTTTGTATCAGCAAAGCAGAGCATATTTGGCATTTGAATTTGCCAAACATGAAATATGAAACCTATTGGTATAGGTATCCAACAAACACTATGGCACACAAAGTCATGCGGGTTGATTTTTATTGGCCCGCACATTTAAAAGATGCTCGCGCTTATGAATGAAAGTGTTCGGCTTATCCTAAATGTGTCGGATGAGGGAGAAGTCGGCTGCTTCATTGTAGCCTGTCGATGTGGAAGTACCATTTCAACAATGGAGCTTGGACATTGTCAGTGAGATCTTCCCACACTCATTGAAGTAACACCACTACCTTCTTACTACAACAAATTATTTCGTGTGGTGGATCGAAGTTGTTGTAGTGTTTTCTTCTCGAAGATGTACCAAAAGAATCCACTTAAGATTGTGAATGACAAACAATCTCAACTATATAAATAGTTGCTAAACATTGTAGATCTGCAGCAACTGAAAGAAACGAAACCTGCCAAAATTCTAATATATGCCATGATCATAGTTAAGCAACAAAAACAAATAGTAATAAATCCAATCGTCCAATGGAAACCAGATATACAAAGAATAGTTTTATTATAACATCTATGAAGGGAACAAATAAATTTTACCATTCCCCCTCTATGGGATGGATTCTTGGTGTTGGCATAATGGCACAGGTGTTGTCCTTGATGGCAACCTTCTTTGGTAACAGATCTCAGTTCATGCACTCAGAAAGTAGAAAAAGACATATACGCAGGTTCATCTAGACGAAGTCGCGTATACACGCGGGTCATACTTTACAAAAGCGCATATATGTTGGTGATCATTCTTTTGGTCCATGGCAGTTAGATCTTGGAACTTGAACCTATGTTTTGGACCATGGCATCTCGTCAATTGTGTCGATCCCTAGTTTTGGGTTCATGGTATTGAAATGTTATGGTTTTGGACCATGGTATTGGGGAAGGCCTAGGACTATGAAAGAGGAAGGAGATCTTGTGAAAAATCATCATCTGAATTATTATTGAAGATCTAATAAAGAGCTAGAGCTGGTATATTGGATGGTGATGCAGATCTGGATCTGAAGGAAGGAGGAAATTTAGTGCAAAAGGAAGGATAAGGTCTATTCATGGGTCATAATCTTTAAGCCTAAATGATAGTATCTCTATATGATTTTGATCTGCTTGATGTGGCATTTGTCTGATCTATAAGTCTGATAATCTGGGTTAATTAGTGATTGAATATCTGGAAGAGTGTGTTGTCCTTTATAGATCTGTACGCAGGTTCAGTGAAGCGAAGGCGCGTATATACGCCGTTTAGGGGAAGTAAAGGCGCGTATACGCAAGTTGTTCCATACGCAGATGCGTATGCACGCAAGTTGCAGATGATTGAAATTACGTATATGCTTTAAGTTGTGATCTAGCTGTTTCTGCGTATTGTTGCTGTGTTTTGGGTTCTGTTTCTGCTGTGTGGTTTCTGATACAGTGTTCTGGGTACAGCTGTCAGAGAAGTATCTACTTGTTTCAGATCTAGTTGGTGAAAAGGAGATTGGTTGATTCTTGATGATTGTTTGATGTTCATGGATCCAGTTTGAAAATTGATGAAAAGTGGTCCCTGGAAGAAAGAGAAGGTTGTAGCCTTCTGTAGGCCAGCACCTACGTACTAGTATCTTGGCTAGTGCAAAAGATAAAGGGGGTTGTTGCTCCCTTCCAGGAGAAACTGGAGAACGAGAGAGAGTTGTAGCTCTCTGCAGGTTGCAGCCTACGTATTGGTAAAAAGACTGCACCAGTACATTGTAAAAGAAGTTTTCTAATTTAAAAGGAAGATAGAGACGAATTGCCGCAGGTGGTTTTCACCCACATTGGGTTTCCACCTTATATCTTGTGTTCTTGTGTCTGATTGTCTTTCTGCTTTGTTTTACTGTCTCTGGATACTGTTATTTGATTCTGCATCATTGACTAACAATCATCATCAGAAAGATTAAGTAAAGTAAAAGCATGTTCTGTATACGCGGGTTTCCTTCTGCATAATCGCGTACATACGCAGGTTTATTAAATTGAAGTAGCGTATATCAGTTGTTTTGAAAAAGAATAATTATCGTGATAATAATGATTCACCCCCCCTCTCAGTATTATTTTCAACACTTGGCTATCCTCAAATGTCTTCTGCTTATGTAGAGTCTCTCCCCTTTATAATGTGTAAACACAACAAAATATGGTGTGCAACAACGAAAATAATCAGAGTTACAACAGTGAGTGCAACAACGGAAATAATCAAAAGTGAATAATGAATGGAAAACCCTTATTTTTATAAAAAAATATTGAGTTATCCTTGAATAATGAGCAATAATAAAATATTATTGATCCCATTCTTGGAATACCCACTTGGAATATTTTTGGTTAGGAGGGAAAAAATATTTAAACTTTTATTTAGAAATAATAAATAAATAAATGATTTATTTATCATCTCAAGGAATTGGTTAATGAATAATAAATAAATAAGGATTTATTTAATTATTCCTAATGGATTTAGTCAAATTTAACAAAGAATAATAATTAATTAGTGAATAATTAATTATTCTTAGAGAAATATAAGATAATTAATGTTTATTTGTTTATTTTCCATAATTAGGTCAAATATGACAAGGAATAATAATTGAACAATGGTTTAACTAATTATTCCTAGAAGAAAATCAAATAAATAGTGATTTATTTAATTGTTCTTCATGGGTTTAACTATAAATTACTTAACAAAGGTGGTTTATTAGTAATTTCCCACAGTGAAAGCAATTTTACTATGGTAAAATTGGCTTTACATGTACTTTGATCCATTTAGTAAATTAGGCTAGATGATCAATGTTTTGGTGATAATAGATTCCCCCCAATGTACGAGTGTTAGGAGAAAAACATATGACCGAAGTACCTTGAAAAGACACAATCACTAGACAACGCAGGGGGTCAGAGAGAGAGAGACCAATAAAGCTGAAGTGAAAGAGGATAGGGACAGAGGGGGTGAGATTAATGCAAGTCTCATTTTATGTTGTGGTACAAGATCTCAATGAGGTGGGGGAGGCATACCCATGCCCGCTAAGATAACTTAGGACAAAAATAATGGTTCACCCATAAACATAAAACTAAGCAATGAAGTACATGCTGAATGGTACATGACATGTTGGCACAACAGAGCAAAAAAATAATACAATGTGTCCCATATACATAATGCACCTAGAAAAACATGAGCTAGGACTGAATACAATAATATTTGAGTACATGAGGTAAAATGATCGTTCCCTCAAAAAATAGGTGGGAGGGAGGGTATAACAACCAAAGAAGCCCTGTTGAACAGGGAAGGGCTCTGCAAAACTGAATGGATCATCTGAAGGAGATGTGGATGTTATGAACACTACAATCTGTAGGAACTAAACCCATCAAATATTAGGAACTGCAGTTGAGGTTGTAGCATAATGGGAATGAATCCGGGCATGTGGGGGCTACCTGAAGGGCCACTCCCTCATGAGTTCTGAAACATCTCACACATACTCGGTACTCACTGGTATAATATATGGCATCAGTAGACCATTAAGTGTAGGAATAACGAACATGAAATGACCAAGTCAAAGGGAAATAATGAGACCCTCTGATCGAACCGAGGCACTGAACAAAAATGGAAGTTGGAACCAAGATACACCACCCTCTTGGTCATTCTTCTAGAATAAATGAGCTGATGTCGACAGAAGCGAGCCCACGATAGGTGAGACAATGAGGATCCTCAACTAAGGCATGAGGGAAAATAGTAATGTGACTGATGGGCTGACACCAGGGATAATGGGGAAAGTGATACTAAGGAATAAATAGATGATTACACTTGTCAAAGCATAAAGTGCATGGTTGACCTAGCAACGATTGATTCAACTCTGGAGGGGATAGGGACAGTATGACTGGAGGCCAAAATTGGAAACACAGGATGAATGGTATGAAAATATGGATGGAATACTATGACATGATATGGGACATGAAACAGACTCCGTGGATGCAAGAGTGACTCATCACGGATGCTCTGAACAAGGATGACTTGATGATGCTACCACACAGAATGGGCACGGTGGGGACCATCAAAACATGAGTAAATGATGGTCACTCATGAAGAAGATTGAATTATGGTATGATAAGTATTAAGAGGAGGTGGAAAATAAAGTACAAGTGTCTCTTTATGAATAAATTCAATTTTTAGAGGCGACGAAGTGACCCTTCATGGAAAAATGTCTTCCCGGTGAAGTGTCAAATCATGAAAAATTGAGGAGGACCCATTATGGAGCTCGGTTATAGATTTCAAACAGTGCTAAAGATTCATCCAATGGATCTATGGTCTGGTCACAATGTGTGACAACAAAATTGTGGGTTTTCCTATAAAAGGGTGTTTTCCCTCCAATTTGAGAGGAGGAGAAGGTCCTAAATCTTGTGGAAAGCGTAGTGAACAAACCTACCATCAGAATTAGGATCTGTGACTTTTAGAAAAGTGGCCTTACTTGCCTAAAGATAGCCTTAATGCTTCTTGGAACGATGGTTCCTGGTGAAGAATTAAGGGAAGAGGAAAACGAGAATGAACTACTAGAGGAGGTCTAAAATCATTCTCACCAACTAAGTCAAATATGGGGACTTTGTGGACATAGAGTATGATATTTGAATATGTGGTATCGAATGTCTGCGATATGCAATGTGCAAATGGCTTGCCCAAGAGGCTAGTAGGAAAAACTATCCAAGGAATGGGAGGATAATTTACCATACCTAGATCTAGTGTGATCTAGTGTGAGACTTATGTTAATCAATTGAGAAGATGGCCAGGGGAAAACTATCATGGCCCAAAGAATGGGATGTTGATCTGATATGCAAAGGTGGGAATGATTCCCCCCTAACAAGAGGAGTTTGTGGTGTGCCATTGTCTTCCAAGTGCTTGAAAAAGGGTTTCAAGTATCTTGGCCCAACTTGGCATGAGATCCTCCAAAGGAGATGAAGGGGCCTATGTGGCCCCAGTATGCTATGGGTGTACTGGATGTATTTAGAGTTATGGGCTCCAAACACTTATATGATACATAATATGATTATGCATTTTTATATGACGATGATGGTTCACCATGTGTTTGTTTATATTTTTATTTTGTGTTATAAATGTGATAAATGACAATCTAGAATGTTATTTACAATGATATCTACATAGTTATTTTTGGCCCTATATGGAAGGGTAATCAGGGGTAGATATAGCTTCCATGGTGTCCTCATTAGAATGGAAGATGGGATGATGGGAGGAAGACTGACTACATGATGCAGCATCATTACCTAGTGCATCAACCTGAGAAAGAAGGTTCACCTACGCATCATCTTGAATGGGAGACGGTGAGCTGGTAGATGAAGCATCCTAAGGATTTTGAGACATAGCATGTAGTCAAAAGAGGTTCGATAGAAGTGTGCACAGAAACCTTAGAAAGGATTTCCTGCGAGGAACTCAAGGATGATGACAGGTAAAGGATATGGCTTGTGGTGTCCATCATCTCGACATTGAGGGGAGGGATCACGATGGTGGGACCAGAGTCCCCCTATTCTAGTTTACTAGGGGTACCAGAATCCATGGGTAGAGGAGTAGGTGTTCCACTACGAGTGGCCTCATATTTGTGAAGTGATTCAAAGCAATTGCAAAATTCATCGAGATGAGGGAAACAATGGGAATAGTGACCATGATGATCACATAGGGCACAAGGGTGGTTTGTGCCCAACGTTTTGAGTTTCTTGGGTGGGCCCGGTAAGTTAACATGGAATTCAGGGATATTTGACTCAAGGAACATTTCATGAACCAAAGATTTAAGATGAAGAAGCATAGGACAATTATTGGTGGCATGCACAACAACTTTACATAAAGTGCCTGAAGGCGATAACTTTGGGGCCTTAGGGGCTAGAGTAGCTTGGGAGCCTTGTCCTTAGGTTCTTTCCTCTTAGCTTTGCCCCCATGTCTAGATGATTTTGCAACAGGAGTGGGTTCCTGTTGAGGTTGTGATAGAACTGAAGCAGCAGCAGGGGTCGCAGGGACCGATTGAACCGGGTCAAAGCATGATAAGGTCTTAGCTGACCAGGCGGAATGCTTGCAGGAGGATCAATGTACCATACTAGGATATGCAAAGTCATGTTAGGTAGGAACAACAAAGCGAAGAGATGGACAAAAAATACTCCCAAAGGGGGGAATAAGAAAGGTGTTTGGCCTACAGGGTAATACTCGGTGTAATAGCTCCTAGATGGTTGAGACCTAGAGGAACAGTTCCTGGTGAAAACATAGGAGAGGCACCCACAAAAGGAGGAGGTCCTAGGGGGTGGATCCAAAAGGCTTGATTGGGATGGCAATAACATGGTTCTAAGGAGATAGTTGTTGATTGGATGTACTAGACTTCTTGAGAGCAACTCGTGACATTTGTAGCATGCAAACACTCATAGAGTTAGGCTCTGATATGGGAGGGAAATGACCAGGGAAAGAACCCAACAATGAGGAATCTTTATAGAATCTGGATGAAACACCATTGAGGGGAGGTGAAGATTGTTTATCTGACATTGATGTGATAATGGACTCGAGGGAGGTCACAGATGTCGGCTCGTAGGAAGTCAACTAATCGATAGTAACAATCTTCCCTTCATGGGGGAAGCACATATTACGGAACACCGCAGACATGACAAATGACATGGCATATGTCTAACTACGACCTAAGATAATGTTGTAATCCAAAGGGGCATCAATATCTTGAATGTCGACATGGACAATCTTGCCCGCAAGGATCACTGGACAGTTGCGGTACATGCCAAGAACCTGAGAGTAGTGTTCGTCCCAAGCACACAAAGTGATGGTAGAGGGGGACAACTCAGGTGACTTGAGTTGTTTCCAAATGGTAGCAGACATCACACAGGTGGATGTGCCTTTGTCAATAATGCAACGGGAGATGATGGCATTACGGACTCTAAATGGTATCTGGAAAGCAACGGATGAAGGAAATGGGGGATGTTCTGATGCATCAACTGGGAAGAAAATCAAATGATTGTTAGAAGGATCTACTTCACCCAAAGTAGTTAGTAGAGCTTTCTTTTCACATGGGCATGACTAGAGGACTTCCGTTGTCGACATGGTAGCATGTGATTGCGCCAAGTCGTTTACAATAATGTATGTATGGGAAGCTCGATTAGAAGCCGCATTATCACATAATGGTCCCTTTGGGATCTTGGGAATGGCCTCGAATTTAGGTTGAGGGATCTGTAACAGACCATTTGGTGTCATAAGAGGCTTAGCAGATGCTTTGGTTTTGGGCTCAATGGCAGACGAAGTTGATGGCTTGTCATATTGACGCGACCGAGTTTATAGGTTGACATCAGAGGGATTAACCTCATCATAGTTAATCATAAGGATATGGTAGTCACCAAGACTAGAAGGTTTGGGGGGATGGGCTTCTTGACATGGATGAGGTTGAGCAATAATAACTCCTTGCTGAGGGAAAGGATTTGTGGCGCAGGATTCTTATACAATTGTTGACCTCTAGAATCTTCTTGAGCTTCCCATATTTGGCACATCTAGGGTAAGAGAGGAAACTCATGTGTATAATGGCCATGTACACTACAACATGCACAAGGCTTGGTCGTATGAATAACCTTGTTCTGCTTGGGTTGGCTGCCCTATTGTTGGTTGTTTGTGTTATTGTTATAGGTCTATTTGGGCACATCACTCTGGACATTCAGATCAGTACAATTAGGGCTCATCAAACCCTAATTTAGTTGTTACATGCCGTAGACAAGTCATCGCATTGAATGCTTCCATCCATGAAAGTTTCCTAGCCTGAAGCCTTGATGAAATGCCTCCTTGGGACACCAGCCCATTCTTGGCCAAGGGTAACTGCGCTGCAGAGTAGGTAGGCCCATTTAGGCCTGCATTGTAGTGCACTTAGGCCCTCTTTGACCCATGCTGGGCAAGATTGAGCAAAATTTGCATAAGGTTCTAGGAATATTCCTTGTTCTACATCATTCTAGAAGGACCCCATCTCTTATATACTCCTATGAAATCGAATTTGGATAGTTTAAGGATCAATTAACCTCCTATCCTCTCATCCCTTGCTCCATGGAAACTAACTCCAATTTTGGAAGGCCATTCAATAACCTCATTTATGATAAAGCCACCTCCATTTCCCTATAAATTGAGCACTCATTGTCACGCGGAATGAGTTGATCTTGTGGACAAGATAGACCTTCCTAGAATCTAAAGAAGACCTAATGACAAGCAAACCAACCATACACTATCTTTCTCTAAATATGCTTTTATAAATAATGGCAAACAAGTGTGTTTAGGGCCTACCTTATTTCCAACGCAAGTTTGTGGATGCTCTCGCTCCTTTGATCCAAATGAGCTCCTTTGTCGCGAACCTGCAAACACAAACAAGGAAAACAAATTAAATAGAACCTGAAAAGCTAATATCATAAAACATATTTAACATGAAATTCAAGGAGTCCATGAAACAAATAACATGAGATACTTGTTGAGAAAAATGAGTCTGATTGTATTAATTCAAAAGAAGAAGAACTTTACAACCTTTGCCTTGACGCTGTACAAGCTCCTCCCAGGGTCCAACAAGAAGTCTCCTCTACTTTGACAAGTTTCACTCACTCCCCAATGAAGCCATAAAGGTATGTGATCTCTCCTCTTAAGCTCAACTAGGAAGTCTTGATTTCACCAACATTTACCCTAAAAAATGTTCAGCTTCTAACCTCCCTAGCAACTAACCTAATGCCTCAATTTATAGTGCAATGGAGGGAAGTTACTAGATCCTCCTTCAAAGGGATAGAATCCTCCTTCAAAGGGATAGCTCCTCCTAACAAGGGATTAGCTCCTTCTCTTTTGGGATGCATGAACCACTTTGGAGCGAACAATCCACGTCAAAATTCCTTCTAGAATCATCTAGAATTAACCCAAAGAGAGTTTTTTAAGATAAAAATTGCGCCTTTTGATTTCACAGGGGTACACACCCTCCCCTTTACATACAGAGCATATAAGTATGCAGGTACTCTGAACAAAGGGTGCGGGCCCGTAGGCAAAAGTGAGAGAAAGTGCGGAATCAGAGTTACATTGCTTTTTGATGTCTTTCTCTCATTTCCAAAGCTTATTTTGAAGAGCTGAGGTCTGAGACTTGCTTAGGAGGCTAGTATAGGTGGTGATAGACCCATACTGACTGCAAATAATCAAGGTGACAATATTTTTGTGTAACACATGGGTATGAATGCTCAAGGGGTAAATTGGGCCAACCTCAAAGAGAAAAGTCTAGTTTTGGTGGTCGACACAAAACAACAGATAGCTTAATATTAACATACATTGTAGTAAAGCGAAGAGGAGGAAAGAGAGGAGGGAAATCAATGTGTAGGGTTGTCAATAGAATCCTAAGAAACAACGTTCTAGAAAAAATATGGAAGAGGGAGGAGATGAAAGAGCGATAGGAGTGGAGCGCTAGTAAGAGTTTCAGGCCATATACTCATGGGCACATTTGTATCCAAAATATCAAGAAAATATGTGCACATTATAGGTACTTAAGTAAATCTGTAGCTAACATAGGTATTGTTTCTACTTGGTAACAAATATACAATCATGAACAAGGGAGAAACTAACAGCGTCATCACACTATTTAGAGACAGAAAAACATATATGGAATGAGATTACAGAGGCGAAAAATAGTGTGCATTGCCATGATTGGAATCACCAAAGAGTTTCATTAATACTTGAAGGGTCCAAATAACTAGTCCATTGCATTCAAAAGTGCATCTTATGAGTCCCTTATGAGAAAGACATTAGAAACAAATGGAACCAAAGAATTCAGACCCCTTGGGTGTAGAATTCCATAACCTCTTTTAAGTGTTTCTCCCCATCATTTATATAGAGAAGGTGGGCTTTGAATCAACATTTACAAAATATCTCAACCAGGGCCAGCTGTCTGATTGACTAGTTGTCTCGGTCTACGATAACTCTACTAACAAAAATGAATAACAATCAGGATTTGATTCCTTTCTCTAATAATGCAAGAAATACAAAAAAATTATAAGGAGAATTGATTGATGGTGAGGAAAATATCCCCTAGCCATTCTTTTTATGGCCTCTAGTTAGTCCACGTCTCTGCCATGATGTGCCTGTCCTACTGTTCATCTAGTTCTTGTAGCTTTTGCCTTAACTGTTTGACTTCTCCACGCTCTGTAGTTTGTAGCGATTGACTAGGTTTTCTTTTCATAGAGCAACAAAAAAGTTTATCCGAGAAGTCCTTTGCATTTATGACTGAGTAGAGCTCCACGATGAGGTATTAAGTCTTCATGATTCCCCATACCTTCATTTACTCTGTATTATGTTTGATGACCATGCTGCTGAATATATGCCGAAAAAAACCCTCACCATCCCACTAAGCAGAAGTGAAATATGCATTTTAATGTTCATTCATCTGGGTCATTGATCCAGGCCAATTCAATCTGGGTCATTGATTCAAGCCTGTTGGTATCACAATCACAATACAGGAGAGGTCATTTTTACCATATTTCATAGTGCTTGCCAATTGTCTGGACGCAAAACTTCAATAGAGCATGATGCACATAAAATATCGTATCCAGAACTAAGACTCATATATCGCCATTGGAAATTGAAAAGGGGACTTAACACTGATTTTATGGTGATTTCCCAATATGTCGAATCTGAAATTTCTCAAAACCATAATACATAACCTTTCAGGTCCATCACAATCGCAAGTAGAAAGGGGCTTCAGCAGAGGAGGGACTTGTGACTTGAGCAATCTCTGATTGCGATATCGCAATCAGTGGGGGACAACTTATTGCAATCAGTAGGGAGAGGTAGAACTTACGATATCAGCAGGGGAGTGGTGACGGGACTTATGCAATATCTCAATCGATGGGGAGGACTTGCGATGTCAATGGAGGAGAGATGATGGGCCTTATGTGATATCGGTGGAGGAGGGATTTATGATTTGTGCTATCCTTGATTGCGATATAGTAAACAGCGGAGGAGGAGTTATCACAATCAGTGAGGGGAGACAAAACTTTATTGTGGTAAGCAGGAAACTTTGCAATATGAGATATCGCAATTGCAAAAGGAAAAGGGAGATGAGAAGATATGTATAGCAAAGGAAAATGGGTTGATAGCGATAAAGTTTTGCGGGTCCTAGGCCTTTAAAAGGCTTTTGGTATGTTTTATGAACATTTTTAAGATATTTCAAAGAGGAATGGGAAAACACGGTTAGAGTTGGAAATACAAAGGAACCTTCGGCTAGAGTTAAAAATGGGTCACTGTGGCTACAATTAAAAAGAAACAATCTGGAACCCTCTTTTGCAACAAGTGACAACAATAGGCATGTAACATGTGAAAACTTATGAAAAATAAAAATTCCATTATGACTAAGTGAGGTTTAAATTAGTATAACATATTTCTCACAAAACATAAGTGTTAGTAAAAGTTAAAATCAAAATAAAATGAAAAGAAAAAAGTTAGGAAAAATTGGTTTAAATGCATTTAATAGAAATGTTGTAGTTGAAACAATATGGCATCAAGTGCTATTATTATTCATCTTGCAACAAAACAATTAAATTATTTGATATAATTTTCCTAAATTATAAATATTGGAGGAAAAACTAAACCAATTTTAATGTGTGGAAGATTAAAGAATCTGATCATGTTAAAACATTTCTAATCACCACATGTTACCAGTGCAATAAAGAAATAAAAAATGAAAACGAAATTAACAAAATAAAATAAAATAGGAGGACTAGTTTTATGGTATTTACAATTATGTGCAAATAAAACCCTATAACATGTATTGTTAGAGTTTTGCTTTGCAACAAATAAATTCAAATATAATTTTAAAAATTTTAAATAACAACTATTCAAGTCTTTAAATCGTTATTGCATGCAATATTATTGAATAATCATGTCATATTAATAACCTGCACAATGAACCAGTAAATAAAACCTAACATAAAAATAACACACAAAAAGAAAAGAAATAAATAGATATTATTAAATAAAAATGCTCATAGTCACAATGAACAACACCACTGTAGCAAGTACATGATGGCTTCAATATGCCAAAAAAAAACTCCTAAACGAAACCCTTACTCTCCCTTTTATATTTCCAGGAATTCGTTTTCTATTTAGTTCTCGAAACTTTCCGATTGAAATTACATTAATAATAATTATTTTGACTAAATGTAGTACATATTCCATTATTTAAATAAATTCCCACTCAAATCGTCCACATTAAGAATCCTTTAAATTATATATCCACATTAAAAGAAAAGATATAAACTAATTCTCAAATATAAAACATATAATAAATAAAATTAAATGATAAACTTACCTTTCATAATGTTCTCCTCTTTATCTCACGTACATTATTAATGATTTTTTTTTCCCTTAGGTAAGTTTGAGTAAAGAAAAATTCACTATATAAAACATTAAGTTATAAATTATGTATTTAACGTGAACGTATTTTCAAAAAATGCAAGATAGAATCCAAAACATTAAATTTAATATGATTTTTCTTTTTAAATGTTGAATGCTTACATTTCTAAAAACTTGTCATGAAATCTCAATGCTCCTTCCATATTAAATTGATACTCGCACAGTTTCTTCACTTAGCCATTAGGAATAATTAAATGAAAGGTAATCTGAATATATATATATATATATAATATATTAGGAAGTACGAATCCACTCGCAGGTCCTGCACCGAGCACGCTTGCACCGAGCACGCTGCACTTTCCTTCTGCGTATCAACTGCATTCTTCGCGATCTTCTCCTGCGATCTTCTCCTGCGGTCTTCGCGATCTTCTCCTGCGGTCTTCGACGTTTCAGAATTCCCGATCTTCTGCGGGCCTGCGGTCTTCGACGGATCATCTTCCCGATCCTCTGCGGGCCTTCTTCTTCAGGTTTGATCCGGTCTTCGACGGATCATCTGCCCAAACGCTTCCGGATTCCCGATCTTCTGCGGGCACTGTTTTAAGTGAAACTACATCACAAATCGAATGACCAGATATATATCTTACAGCTGATCATCTCGCTCGAAAGAATTACCGATCTTCGCGATCTTCTCCTGCGGTCTTCGACGTCTCATCATCTCTTCTGCGGCATCCCCCAGATCGCTCCAGATAGCTCTTCTGCGACATCGCCCAGATCGCTCTTTTACAGTAACAATTTTGAATCTCAGAGCGGATCAGATCTCGTTTGATAAGGATAACATTCTCTAGATGGCTCCCACCTTTGCGAAAATCGCTGCTGGCTCTCTTTCTGCCTCGAGGCAAGCTCTTGCCCATATTGTCAGTGAAGCCCCAGCTCCCACTGTCCAGCTGGTCCAGGCTTCACTCGATGAGGCTTTGAAGTTCTCTGAAAGTGCCCTAGTATGCCGATTCAATGGTTTTTGGCCGCAGCTAACAGCTCTCCACAGTTGGATTTCAGAAGTATGGAAGCCTCTAATTCCTGATGCAATTAATATTTACCCCTGTGCTAGGGGTTTCTTTATAGTAGATTTTGAAAACCGTGAAAGCAGACAATGCATTCTAGATTCTGGCCCTTGGTTTTGGGATAAATCAGGCCTATTCTTGAAGCCATGGTACCCATCATTCGATCCCTCAACAGCATTCATAACCTCAGCACCAGTTTGGGTGAGATTTCCAAACCTACCCTTGCATCTCTGGAATCTCTCTTCGCTAGAAGCCATTGGAAATGCAATTGGGAAATTTTACTGCAGGTGCCAAGAAACAGAGGAATATGTCAGAACCACATATGCACGCATATGTGTGGAAATGGACTTCAGCGCCAGATTCCCAGCTGAA
>APFE030456455.1:0-13241 GCA_000404065.3 Pinus taeda | reverse complement strand
TAAGAGGGTTGTACTAAGAATAATAAGGGGTTACACTAGTAGTATAGGGGCCTAACATGCCCCTCTCCTTCAAAAAGTGTTGTCCTCAACACTTGAGTAGTTCTTGATGCTTCTGTATAAACTTCTTGTCCTTCGATGTGGAATCTTCAGTGGGTAAGTTCTTCCACTTGATGATATACTCTGAAATTGATTGATTTTGTAGCTGTCAGTTCTTGTTTCTGTGACTGCTCCAGGTTCCAATATGATTTTTCCTTCCTCTTCAATTTCTGGCAATATTGTTTGAATTGGGATCTTTTGCAAATTTTGAATAAGTGGCCATACTTCTTTGTCTTTCTTCCATTCATCCCTTGCTTCATTGATCCAATCTGGTTGGATAATAGAAATAGCACAAAGCAATGCTTCCACATCCTCATCCTTGAAGAGTCTTCCCATTCGGTAAGGTCGCCATTTTTTAAGTGCATGTAGTATTGCCAACATTTCATTCTCATAAATAGCTTGCTTGAGATGTAGCAGTAAAAATACTCAATCACCTACATCAAAACATTTTTCACTACGATGTTGATCTACCTGTTGTTTCGTTTGATTGCAGCAAGGTGGCATTATCCTTTAAAAGTTGGAGAACTTGTTGTTGATGCACGATGTGATCTTTCACCACTTGAACCTTTTTCTTCTTGATATGTCCTATCTTTAGAGTTTGAGGAGTGATAATTTCTTCCAATCCTTTACAAGATATGGTTGGATTCATTTCTTGATGCTTGATGTGATCTTTCACTTCTTGAACATTTTTCTTCTTGATATGTCCTTCTATCTCGATAGTTTGAGAAGTGGTAATTCCTGCCAATGCTTTACAAGATATGGTCTGATTCATTTCTTTTATCTCTGGGGTTGGATCTTGGCATATATCCTCTTCTTTCGATGTTTCTTGATCCTTTTCTTCCTCCTCTTCATACTCTATGTAAAATAATTTCTTCTCAACACACGTATGACCTTTAATGCATTTGCTATCACAATTGTAACAAATCCCTTTTTCTCTTTTTTCTTCCAATTGTTGTGGTGTTGCTCTAAAGAAGGTGTTGCTCTTTGTATCCTCATAATGTGCTATCATTTCCTCTCTGAGAATTGACCACGTAACAAGTCGTTTACCAGAACAAAGCCCTTTATACCATAAAAATTGATCTAGTTCTAAATATGAAGATGTAATACATACCTTCTGTAACAGTGGTACACCATGTAGATCAAAATATTGCTCCTTCTGAAGTATCCAATTTACCGGATCCTTCCCATCAAACTTCCTCATCTTGTTTTTTCTTGATTTTAGGAGCTCGATCTTGAAATGACTGTAACTCTGTACTTTCAGATCTTTAAGTTCTGAAATTGTGACCTGCAGTGTCCTCTTTCCAATGCCATCAGTCTGATCCAAATTGGATTCTCCAAGGAAGAGTTATGCGAAATCTCCCACAGTGACCTGATTATGGACTAGTTAAGTAGGGCGAACTTGTACAATGTGCCACGAGTCCCTATTTTGTCTTTTGGCTCTAAAAAATATATACAAGAAAGTATAGTCCGTCCTCTTTCTGTACCTTCTTACGAAATCTCAATCCAATTCTCAGAGAAAAAGTTATGATGATTTTCCCTAGGTCTCCTGTTTGGAATGTAATTCAGGAGTTTGCAAAAAGACCAACTTCCTCAGATCATATCTCCGCAACTATAGCGCAAAAAGCTCTAAAATTAGGACCCGAGATTCAACGCGATGTCTTCTCAAATGGGTTTTTTCTCGACTTCTGAAACGTCGCAGAAAAAAAATTTATAGTGAAAATGCCACGATGACCTGTTTGGAGCAGCAAAACCCTAGAATCCAAAGCTCTGATACCAAATGTTATGAAACCAGCTCAAGAAAAGATAGAAAAGATAGATCAACGCCTTAGAATTCAGCCTCTTCAAGGGGCAACCTCCTTTACATTACATAAATGAACAATTCTTGGATGATACAAATGAAAAGACCTCCTTTCTATATATAGGAGTCTAAGGGGTCATTATATAATCAGAGCCTACATAACAATAATAATGTAAGGGCACAATAATAACAATAGTGGGCTTCTTTGGGGCACAATAGTAACAATATGGGCACTACATGGGTACATCAATATAATAAGAGGGTTGTACTAATAATAATAAGGGGTTACACTAGTAGTATAGGGGCCTAACATTGGCTGCCAATTTCAATTGAGGATACTTGTGGAAACCTTATTGAATAGAAGAGAGAATCCTATAAATTTGATTTAGTTTTAATGTTACTTGCCTAATTGGCAAGTTTATCTGCAGCCCCATTCAGATGCTGAAAGAAGGAAATCTCCTCAAATTTCTCCAGTTGCAAAATAATCCTGCACAATATTGCGAAATTGGGAATTCCAAGTTTGGTTTTTTCTTTGAGAACTTGCCTTATGACTATCATAAAATCTCCTAATACTATTAATTCTTTTACGCCTTTATTAATGGCAAGCTCTGATCCCTTCCATATAGCCAAATATTTAGCCCCATTATTGGTTGCAATGCCCAACCCCAAAACATAATTAGGCTCTTTCTGTTCTTTGGGGCAGAAGATCACCCCTCCTTCTCCTGCTTGCCCTATTTTATTTAATTATTTTTAAAACAAATTAAACTAGCATTTGCACTAGATGTTGCAAAGAAAACGCCGTAAGGCAGCAGAAAAGGAACTAGTAGCTTGAAGTGTCTTTTAAAATCAATGCAAGCTCTGCACAACATTATAATATTTCAAAATGATATATTTACAAGCTCTGCACAACATTATAATATTTCACATTGATATATTTACAATGTCCAAAATCATTCAATCAACATTTATTACCACAACAAAGAACAATATAGACTTCTGATCACCCTATGAGAACACAAATGAGAATGTTGAAGGTACTTTCCTTGGACACAACTTTTGAAGTGCTTCCATGGTACTGGATAATATCTACAATAAACATATGATAGTTATTGTATAAAAATAACTATTGGAAACAAGTTACAATTCTTCTAATCAAAATCAACATCACAATTACAATATTGGATCGAATTGTCAAGCTAAGTCTAAGAAATTGTAACTCCAAAAATATCTAGAGACTAATACTAAAAATAATCGTTTGGCATCATGTATCATTCTAGATGTATTATAAAATATAGCCTTTCTAGTATTACCTTTTTACACAATCAATGTATAACTTATGTGGTAATGGTAATGGTAGAACCATATGTCATCTTTCCATGACCTTTGGGCAATTGGCTCTTACTATATCATTATAGTGAGTTGCAACACGTTTTGAAGTGTTGTCTTATCAAATATGTTGTTAGATCATGATGGTACATGATTTGCCATGCATTACTATATCATTATAGTGTGTTGCAACATGTTTTTAAGCGTTGCCTTATCTAATATGTTGTTATATCATGATGGTACATGATTGGCCATGCATAATTCTAATGCAGAACATTGACTATGTTTTAGATGAACTATCTTTAATTGTTAAACACCTTAAGTTGCAACACATTTTGAAGCGTTGCCTTATCTAATATGTTGTTATATCATGATGGTACATGATTGGCCATGCATAATTCTAGTGCAGAACATTGACTCTGTTTTAGATGAACTATCTTTAATTGTTAAACACCTTAACTAGCAAAACACATTTTCTATATTGGTGTGTTAATTACAAATGAGAAAACTTATTCATATCTATCTATGTATTTTTTTATATGACTAGAGTTATGATAAGTCGAGTTGACTGCTAGGCATGGATCTCTTGATCTTTTGGTGTGTTAATTACTATTGAGAAAACTTATTCATATCTATCTATGTATTCTTGTTTATATGACTAGAGTTATGATAAGTCGAGTTGACTGTTAGGCATGGATCTTTTGATCTTGCACAGAAGGTTGTATAATATACCATACAACACTTTGATTGAGTTACCGAAAGTGTCACCCAAGAAAGCTACTTTTAAAAAGCATGAATCTATTGCCATTAATCTTAAACATTTATTATGTATGTAAATACAAGACCACTCCAATTACCAATTTTATTAGTAATAAAAAAAGAAGAAGATTAATCTAATAACAAAATAATTTTAATTTACAAGTCCAATTCTATCGATACTGTAACATTTTGTTCAAAAATTTTAATTGAAAAAAATTGTATAGTTCATACATACTCCATTTCAATGATATTTATGTAAATCATATATTTAAAATGAAATAAATATTTTTAATATAATATCTCAATTGTTGTTAATTCTTGTTAGAAAAAGAAAACCTTTTATAAAATATATAATTTTTTTATTAATTAATCCTCCCAAACATACTATAATAACTATAACTATACTATAACTAAACTATATATATATATATATATATTATACTATATATATAATATTATATATATATAATGATATATATATATATATATGATATACGATGAGATGAATTCTACAAAATTATATATATATATAATATATATATATATTTAATTTGTTATTATTATTAGTGTAAGTAAAATAGCACGCGAATAAATTTATGAAGGAAATAAAAATTATAAATTTGATAAAATGATATTTTGATATAAAAATATTCATTTCGATATTTTAATATTATTTTGATTATTTTGAAAATATGATAGATTTCATAATTTATTATATATTTCTACTTTAAGAAAACACATATCAATAAAATCCAAAATTTCACATATATTTTGTTGATTTAAAAAAACCATAATTTCCTATATATTTTGGTTAGTGAAAAGAAATCCCCTTCCAAAGCGAAAGGGCGAGGGTAAGATAAAACAATATACAATGAAGTTTATATAATTTTCTCGTTCTTATGTGTTTGGAAAAGGAAAGTAAGTACTTATAATCTCCTCCAATAAGCATGGCCCTTCTTAAAAAAACCTTGCTCTGTAAAAGGTCATCTTTCTCCTGTTAGTGTCAGTCTTTGCAGTCTTCCACCAGTGATCAAATATGCTCTTATAAAGTGGTCTTAGGTTGTCAAAGTCAAAATTTTGTCATTTCAGTGAGTCTTCAAGTAAAATTTGTTCACTAGATATTAGGTCTAGGATTGTTTTCACTCCTTCCAAAGTTTTCTAAGTGTCGGTCCATGTCACCATTCGGCTGAGTGTACCATCATTCAAAGAGGTGTCATCATCATGTCAGGTTCCAATGAGTCATTTTACACCTTGTTTGTGCTTCAGTTGTACTTAGGTAAGGCTCATTTCCCTCTCCTAGGGTTTTGAAGGTAATTTTTCTTGGATGGTCAAATCATCAACAAAACTTATATCTTGATGCTCATACACCTTCCCCTATCCTTAATATACCTTCTTAAGCACTTCCCTCACTAATATCCCTCAAATTCATCATTTTCCCACAAACCCTAGCTTATTGCTACAATTTGACACTTTTTTAGGCTAGGCTTGTGTTTTTCCCTTTTGGACCCCTTCCCCTCACTCAATATTTGAAATTACACTTTCCCCTACTTCCTAACATCCCTCCTTACTTCCAAAAATTTTCTCAAGAAATTAGAAGCCCCTCATCCCCTTCATTTCCCTTCATTTCTACAAATATCGTGTTCCACACATCGAGATAGGTTTTATTCAAATGATGTTTCTGAGCAAGAAAATATGAATTTGACAAAAATGAGAAAGGTTTTTGTCCATGATTGACCTAAGAAGAAAAACCTCTTTCAGTTTTTACACAAGTTTCATTGTTTGGAAGAAATGTTGACAACATCATTTGCTTCAAGAGGGTTGATGCACTTCTGGAATGACGTTGGTAAAATCAAATTTTCTTCTATATGGAATAACTAAATGACTTGATTGATGAGTCAAATGATAACTGGACACAAATATATTTCCAATGAGATATCATGAGCTCAATTTGGAGTTGAGGAAGACCTCCAAAAGTGGACTCAAAGTGGCACTGCATGTAGGGCATTTTTCACTAAGGATGACCTTTTTTGCCTAATTTCGCCTATTTTCTTGATTTCTCTCTCATGAAAGTGAATTTGCTGATGTAATTAATGCCATGGATTGTAAATGTAATAGTAAAACACTAGTAGATGGTAGATTCATTAGATAAAAAGTGGTTTGAGGGTAATGAATCAATTTCCCCTCTTTTAGAGGCAAGTTGTTTGACTGCCTAGATTCCTGTTCCTTGTTTAGAAATGGTTGAAACAACTCCTCTTCTCATGGTTTCGACTCATGATGGTTAGGATAAGTGATTTTAATGTCTATATCATGTATTTTCTTGGTCATTTGCAAGGGTTGGATTCAGCTGGATGCTCATGTACTAAATATTCAACATCTTGTAGTAGTTTGGTAGGAAACTAAATAAAGTTGCAACTATTTTTATGGGATCACTATGGTGTGGCCTTTAGCATGAGTTTCTTCTTCTGTTATTATGTTTTCATGTTTTTCATGTATGCCTCTCTCATGTAATTGCTTCTAATTGGATGTCTTCAAGTCAGATAGGTGGAATCCATTAGGTTTTGATGCTCTGCCTTAGAAAAACACCAGTATTTCATGTCTTTTCTATTGTTTAAGAAGGATTCATGACTTTCTCATGACCTTCAAAGCTCCTCACCAGTCTAGCACTTCACCTCATCAAGCCTAAGGTTATAAAGCTTATGCCTACCTTGCCCCATAGAACACCCTGCAATTTTGACTTAGTTTCCCAGGCCTAAATTGCCTAGCTCCTCCTGATCTGGCAAAACACCAACAAATTCAATCAAAACCTTTGTGTTACTATACCTAGCCTAAAATCTTGTCCCTGATCCAGTCATCTTGGTTGAGATCCATACGGAGAGAGCCCTCTCCCAGCCTAGTAGGGCTAACTACTAGGTTAAGCATGGTTTGTGGTTACCATGGCTTGCCTCCCTTCAGCCTGAGGTCAATCTAGGTGATAACATAGTGGCGACCATACTAGGGAACGTAGTTTTATGTTCCTCAGGAAAATGTATCAAGTTTAGATCTGATTCTTGATGGTGGACAACAATTAGACACTGGAAGGCTGAAATCATTCACCTGGCAACTCCAAATCAGTTTCGAGATCAGATCCAAGGACTCCATTGGAGAATGAACCCGACCAACAGAAACATGAAAGGAAAATATGGAAAGATCAGGTATTCAAGTTGGAATTTCATCCAAGACATTATGTTCTTTGTTATAAGTTATTTCTTCTCTTTTTCTGAGAATGTCAAGAAGGCTTTACAAAGTATATTGTATTTGAGAAAAGATCCTAGACCTGCATTTGATTCTTTCCCTTTGAAGATTGTGAATACAAAATATTTGCATGCCTTTGATCTTGATCAAGACCCTTCTTTTGAATCTTATGATGACCGATTTCAAACTGATGAGCCTAAAGAGACAAAGACTGATTCTACAACTTTCATATATACTCTTATACCTTGTAAAATTCTAGATAGATACAAGCCTCTGATTTTACCTCCTATATCCCATGCTTTCCCTAAAAATCATTACCTATATCTACCAAGATTTGATGGTGAATGTGACAAAATCACTGTTGAGAGACATGTACTGAATTTTGAGTCTTTTCTTGACCTTTTTGAAGCTGATGAAGAGGATGTCAGTATTAGGATTTTTTCTCTTTCTTTGCAAGGAAAAGTCAAGAGTTGGTTCAAAACCCTGCTTGATGTGAGCATATCAGATTTCCAGCAGTTTGTCAAAGTTTTCCTCGAAAAGTGGGTGATAAGACAGAACCCTTTCTTGATTCTAGAAGAGTATAATCAGCTGAAAAGACTACTAGGGGAGATAGCATATCAGTTTTCTGCCAAGTTTAACCAAGTCTATTTTTCAATACCTGCTAATCTAAGGCCTCCTCCTGGATCTGCTCTCTTACACTACCCGAAAGCCTTTGATCCAGAAATGGAGTTTCAGCTAAGGGAAAGGAACCTTGCAACACTTGAAGAGATGCAAAACAATGCATGGATGTAGAGGCTAATTTGTTGATTAGAAGGGCAAAGGGAAAGGAACCTTACAACGCTTGAAGAGATGCAAAACAATGCAGTAGATGTAGAGGCTAATTTTCTGATCAGAAGGGCAAAGTTGAAGAAAGAAGAGACGAAGAACATAGATCTAGAGGAATCGACATCTTAGAGGTAAAGCTCGACATTTTGGTAAGTGTAGTGGAAGAGATGATGCAAAAGATCACCACAAGGAATGAGTATGATGTTCAAGACCATGGCTCGCTGATTGAAGAAAAACAAGTGGCTGATCCAGTCATTTTCTTCAAAAATGTGGTTATGCTGGATAATACATCTTCTATTCCCTCTAGCCTACTCTCGGTTTTGGCTAAGGCATTTGTGACATCTATCACTTGATGTTCTAGCAGTTCTGAGTGTGCTAGAATATTTCCACAATCAAGCTTTTCATCTTCAACTATGTCTTTGATCTTTAACACATCTTTGTGTAGATCATCTATGTTTTTAGACTCTAAGTCTAGTTGAAGGTTTGCATAATTAAGCTGTGTTGTGTTTGTGCCTGTATTACTTACAGAAGGCACTGTGGCATAAGGGAGAAATTCCCTTTTCTTTGAACCATCATCATCATATTGCTTGAAAGAGATGAAAGGAAGATTTATTCCTGTTACATAACTTTCTTCACCTGTTTCAACTGTGGGTTGAACTGGTTTCTTCTCTAGGAAATCTAAAAATTAATATCTGAAATGGTTTCTTCTGGCTATCATGAGTCAATTTATCTATGAGTTGGTTGCATGCCAGGCACTGCTCATGTTGACCTCTGTGTTCTCTACTGAGGTCACCTGGTGCATAACTAAGTAGTTCTACAGATTTAGGAAGCCTTTGGGCTTCTTGAGGAATTTTTTTAATGACATCTTGGATGTCTGGATTGAGTCTAAAACTCTGTGTAGAAGAATTGAAGGGGATAGGATTTTTTATGCCTATTCTTTGATATTTATCATAATGTGATTCCCATTATGTGGGATACGATATACCCGTCCATTCAAAAGTGATTGGAGTCAAGTATTTTGAATTCCCTGTGACAACCTCGCTGATTAGATGAGGTGTTTGAATCACATGTTTTTGTAACGATTGAAGGCTGTCGTTACCAAATCTTACCAGTGTAAGAGTTTTGAGCTGGATGATGAGTGATCTTTCAGACACGTCAAAACCTTGTGGCTGGATGCTTGGAGAAGGTTGTAGATATATGGATCATCCAAGGATACTGAGTATTTGGGATAAACAGTTCCAAATGCAGGGATGTCATGTAAAGGACTGGAAAAACCTCCGATGATTGCATCGACAAACTTGTTATGTCTGGTATCTATTACTACACAAGTGCTGTTGATATTCAGGTATGGTCTGACCAATGGATTGAGACCAAATCTAATGCAGCCTATGTGACATTATTTATACCCCTAGGATTTTGCCCAATCTATCTTATTTTTATCCAATAGGCTAATATGAATAGGAGAGTCTTGAGAGGAGAAAGAAATGTCAACAAAGTTTTGTTGGATCTGATTTCTAGCAAAGTATTTATACAATGGCATATTATATACTTGCTCTGGTTTGATTGGAGGAATTCTCAAATTTGGGTATGCTAAATATTCTTTGATTGTAATGGTAGAAGAAGATGAAGTTCCTGCTTCCCTATATGAACCCCTGCGGGCTTGAAGAGAAGTCATTGATGGCTCTGGAGTAATCTCAACTTCAGATACTAAGGTCATGTTTGCATCCATTCTGCTATACCTAAGAGAACTAAAGATTATTTTCAACAACCTACACACCTTCCTTAGCTCAAACAATCTCACACAGCTAGGTCTGGTTCTCGGTACGGGTCCATTAAAAAAACAATACAAACACAACAATAACAACTAAACCTAAAACTAGGCTGTGATACCATGAAACGACTTTAGCAATTACAACTCATAGTTCTGCAGATAAACTTCACACTTCATATATTGAAATACTAAATCAAAGATTACAGACACAAGTCTTTTGGAGCAACTGATGCTTTAATCACATAGAGGATTCTTTTCAGGCAACTATGCGCAATCTGGCATTGCTCAAAGAAGAAGAGAAGATAGAAAGCCGAATAATAGCTCTTGTTAACTCGAGACTACTTAGCATGAATATAAATGAAAGAAAATGCTTCTCTTATAGGAATTACAACCGGTGAACCAGTGACTAGCAACTGGAGATTGCCAGTTTAACCTAATTCTAAAAAGAATCTTTTGTGGGACTTGATTCTTTAGGTGGGTCTTCATTTGTCACTTCTCTTGTTAGTAAATCTGCAAGACGTTTTTGACACCTGGCTTGAATTCAAGAAGAAAAACAAGTGGCTGATCCAAAACATTTTCTTTCTTATCCCAGTTGTCGTAGATCTAATAATGATTGTTTTATAGATCAACTTACAAAAGAGAGATTTGTTGATCTGACATGTATGCTTGATGATGTGTTTTATACAGATGATTTCCCTAAGTTTGATCAATATGATGATGATTATGTTCTCCAAACAGAAGCTAATCTTGCAGACAAATCAACAGCTAGTTTGTGGAAGGAGGAAGTTCACTTTCGGTAGCTCGAATACAGTGATCAGCCACTGCATATCAGCTATGGAAGTGAGGAGGAAAGTGTAGAAAAATTTGAAGTAAGTGAAGGATCTTTTACTTTTTGTTTTACTTCGTTTCAGTTCATCAGAGACAACTTTCAGGTAATCAAGAATAAACCGTCGATAAGTTTTGATATTGACCATATTGAGGGCAATGAAATCCTTGTTCAAGATTTCTCATATTTAGATTTGCAACCCCCAAATTCCATTGAATGTTAGGTTGTAGATGAAGATTCAGAAGCTGGAACATATGATCAGCTGATGCAAGATGATTTTGTATCATTATGTTTTGAATTATTTCAGTTTTTGAAGGGAATTTTGCATAGTATATATTCAAATGAGCAGCTTGTAGAAAATCATGAAATCTCATTAGAACTAATAGAAAATGGGTTGCAACAGTCTTTTCAAGTTTTTCATGATCCAATAGCTGATGTGTTGGATGATGTCTGTAGTCAAAGTCCTCCATTAGCTAACTTTGAACTTGGAAAAAGTATTGATACAAACTTGATCTGGAATTCGTTTTTTTTTTCATTTTCAGCAGGAGTCTCGTCACAAAACTCAGATGAAAGTTTGCATTCATGGTATGACAAGAATGAGCTAAGTCCCAGTGCACATGAATTTCAAGATCCTTATGCAGTATTTTTGAAGTCAGATAGAGAATTCGTATGATTCAATTTGGGAAAATTTGGATTTGTTTACAAGTTTTCATGGGAGTTGCCTTTTAATAGTTCTCTCTTATTATTCATAAACAAGTGCTTGCGGAGAATTCAAACAACAGATAGAATGCTTGGTTGCATTAGTTGTTTCATTTCACTTGATCAGGTGATGAATGGAACAATTAGAGTAGGTTTTATTGAACAAGCTCCATTTTGAGCATCTTTTCCAATTTGTCAGTTGCGTTTTAGTATCAAGTCAGTTTTTAGTTGAGTAAAAGTCAGTTTGTGTCTTTGAGTCATCAATATTCAGTCATGTATTTCAAATAGAGTTTTGTTTTTGTCTCCATGCCCAATGGATAAGGCTACTCGTTCTATGGTGTTCTTGGCACCTCTAAGGAGCTACCATCCCCAATGGAGCTAACGTTAGTGTCAGTCTTTGCAGTCTTCCACCAATGATCAATATTCTCTTATAAAGTGGTCTTAGGGTGTCAAAGTCAAACTTTTGTCATTTCAGTGAGTCTTCAAGTAAAATTTGATCACTAGGTATTAGGTCTAGGATTGTTTCCACTCCTTCCAAAATTTTCTAAGTGTCAGTCCATGTCACCATTCGGCTGAATGTACTGTAGTGTCCTATCTAGGGTGCTAGACTGGGCTAAATTTATTATCAACCAGGGTGCGTAGACTTAGAGGCGTGTGCCTAAAATATATAGACATAAAGGATCTAATCTAAGCCTACTCTTCCTAATTACAATGCTATGATTTGATTCAATATCAAACTATCAATCAAATGTCAACTAAGCATCAAACTATGTATCACTATCAGCTAAGATTCAATTCATAAAATGTTGTGTATCACTGTAATTAAAGGATTTTGGTCTCCTTACAGAGACATCAAACATAAAACCTCTGTTCAATGCTACTCAACATTCATGAACATTCATTACAATCATGCAAAGTGAAAATCGTAAGCATACAGTCCATGACAATGCTTTACAAGGAAACCCTGGATCGAATCCCCTACAGGATATAATTCACGATCCAAATGATAGTCTATTCAAGCGCATGCATAAACATATAAACAACGCATTCATAAACACATAAATATAAACATTGATTTAATCACTGTGCATATATATCAATATCAAATACCAATCAAATGCTCTGACTGTAAACGCAATTAAAATGACACTGTAAACGCAATTAAAATGACAACAGTATACCATGTACGCAGGGCCCGTCCGCGTTCTTGGTATATTGAGCTTGTTATCCCACAATCACCGAATTAAAACAACGCACTGTGATTATAATGCAAGTCTATTTGTATTAAGTCGAAGCTCTGTTCATGAAGCGACAAGTAAAAACGTAACCGAACATACAACCGGGTTCAGACTTATATTTACATATGGTTCACATCCCTTGAAAATGGATGTTCATTCATGAGCGGCTGTTTCCGCTTTTACCAAAACACAAAATGTTTCTATCCTAGCTTACACATATAAAAAAAAAGGAAGCAACTAAAAATCGATTTGAACTGTGACTGTGTGCTGTTGCTACCTTTGTCGCCAACATGCCATAGTTGACCAGTCGTTGACCGCGCATGTAGGAGGGTTGTTTCCGCTGGGGGATAGGTGCTCGTCCATGCTTGGACATTCCGCTTTTCACCCATACCTTTCGCTCTGGCCTGGCTGTCATGCCACACGTCAAACAATAAGCCATTTACAGGATGTTGGGACTTCTTGTAGTCATTTTGCCCAAAAACTCCTAATTTATTAACACAAAACCTTTAAATCAATTTAAATGCAATTCAACAACTATAAGACTATTAATTAATCAACTTCCAAGGCATTTGAGGGATAAATGATGAAAAGAGGTAGGTAATTGTCATGTTTTGGGAGGGAAAAAGGGGTCATAGAATGGTACCAACATCTCTCCCCGACTTAATGAATTAG
>APFE030456450.1:0-14553 GCA_000404065.3 Pinus taeda | reverse complement strand
AATTATATTTATCGACATATTATTACTCAAGGTATAGACATAATTTTAACTATATTTAAACTATGTTGGAGAGACTAGCTATTATGTAGCACTTGTTTTTTTTTTTTTGTAGCCAAAGGTGTTACTCTTGTTTTTCTATTATCAAGTCAAAAAATTACAGCAGGATTGGTGGAGCCATCTACACGCCCACAAGGGGAAACCGAGTAGGGCATCCACCTAAAGTTTTTAACCACAGACCAAAAAAAAGAAATACCACAGTATGTTTTTCCATGCTATATAAACTAAACAATCATTCCAAGTTTTGATTCTGCTGATATACACATGATTGCTATCTATTACAAAACTATGAAACCTGTCTAGTCTATCTGTATTACGCAGATTCATCAAAAAAGAGAAAAACAAAACAGAAGTTACTCAGCTGCATCTCCTAGATTCTGAGAGATCTCTTCGTTGCTCTGCTTCTGACCTTCTTTAAGCATCTGCTGGATCTCGTCCAGCTTTTTCTCCTACATTTCCATGGTAATTTGCAGCATGCGGAGCTCCCTCCTCAGATTTGGGAATCCCTGAGCCAACTCTGCCATCTCAGTAGCAGCCTGCTCCAGAGCCTTAGCCAATAACCATTTCATTACCCAGTAGATGTGTAAAGACTGTTTAAACAGGGACATTCTGCCTCTAGTATTGCCGGGGTCATGAACAAGAAATTCCCAGTCCTCCATCTCAGAGTCGGATTGGGCTTGAATAGCTTCTTCTTCCATGTTCTGGATAATCCTCCTGATTTTGGGACAAGTATTCTGAGAGTAGGCCCTCTCAGCTTGCTGGATTTTCTGTTCAATAGTTTGTCTAGCCGTTCTGTCGGGCCTCCTACTCTGTTTCGGTCTTTCTCCCCTGCCTCCACGGGCTCTATTCGCCCCGCTACCTCGCCCATTGCTTGGTTCTACCTCACTATCTACTTGCCTATTCCTCGGCTGCCGCCCTCTGTGTGGTACCCTTCTACCCCGCCAACTCCACTGGTTGATTCCAATGGCATACTGCTCCCATTCCTCTGCGTTCCTGCTTTGCTTTCTAATTTTGTCCTCCTCAGAAATGTCCAGGATTTCATAAATCTCCTCCGCTCTCTCTTCTTTCATCACCTCTTTACCCTTCCTGTCTTGCTCTCTGCCTTGCTCCGCTTCCATCTCTTCCGCTAGCCTGGCTCTCTTCCTGGTCTCCATAATACAACTCACAGGGGAACGACTTCACTTAGCTCGGGAGTTTCTCGTTGGACCCGTGTTTCCTCTCGCTCTGCGGATGTTAATTGTATCCTTTTGGTGCCGGTTGCTTTGCATGCAGGCTGATATAGAATCCCTTATCGTGCTCCTCCTATCTTTCCCATTGTCCTTACCCTGCCATCTCTTATTCTGGCCTTCGCATTTCCTATCAACAATCTTGTTAGATTGATTTCCATTTAAGGTCGCTGACATGTCCTTTCCTCCTCTTCGCCGGTTCAAAACTATGATTGGAGTTTTATGAGGTGGATTTTTCCTCTCTGTCTTCGCACCTTCCCGATTTGATCTCGCATTGTGATCAATGATCTTCCCCCCAGGTCCTTTCTGACGCTTATTTATTGTCTGAACTGATTTCCCAATATCCTCAGTTTTTCGCACGAGTATTGCAACTCGCGGGTGAATCCTATTCATGATGATCTTTCGAGGCCTGGTCATGGTCATGATTTATAATACTGTCCAGCTCCTTCCATTCTCCGTTAATTTGAATCGTTCTCCACAGGCTGTCTACCTTTCCAGCTCGGCCCTTACAACCCCAATTTGCAATAAAATCCGCTGCACGATTCCCATTTCTTTTCACATGGGTGAAGATTTTGTAGTCCACACCCTTCAGTAATTCTGCAATGTCCTGAACGATGCCAACTGTTCGCCAGCTGCTGGTGACCTGTTCCCAGTTCCTACCATTATTAATCTTTTTCAATATTTCTATTACCATTTGGGAATCCCCCTCAATCTCCAGGTTTCTATGCCCGTTACGTAGTGCGATTTGTATACCTTGGTGGACGGCCCATAGCTCAGCCTCGTTATTAGTCATTTCTCCTCCCCACTCCGCAAAAATCCATCTAGTATTCTGCTGGCTATCCCTGAAGATTCCTCTGAATCCAGCATTACCTGGATTCCCTTTCGAAGCCCCGTCAAAGTTTAATTTAATGAAATTACCTTTGGGGTATTCGAACCTGTCCTGGCTCTGATTCCTTGTATTGATCCTCGCCGGCTGTTTGTTGTGGACCATCTCGTAATTTAGGTTTAACGTTTTGAGGATTTGATCCTCACCCTGATCAGCCTTCCAATCCTCCATCTCCCATATTTCCACCAATATCGTTTCTCTGGTGAGATTGACAACCCGTTTCCATATCTTTTCCGAATTTTTACCTTTGTTCTGAAAAATTCTTCGGTTACGTTCCTTCCACACCATCTAGAGAACGAAGCCTGCCATGAGATCCCAGGCTCTCTGCACCACTCTGCATTGGAATTTTTCGTTCTGCCATAGGAAAATTATTTCTCTAGTTTCTTTCGGATACTTTCCAGGTTTGCAGAATAGCCTCCCTACTTCCCTCCAAAGAGTTCTGGTATAGTCACAATTGATTAATAAATGTTCCTGCGTTTCTGGCTCTCTGTTGCATAAGTGGCATTTTGAGGGACCATTGAAACCTTTATGCTGGAGCTTATCCCAAGTCAGAATCTTATGATTAGCTACCAACCATGCAAAAATAGTAACTTTCGGCCACCAGTTTTTTTCCCAAAAGATTTTCCAGTCCTGGGTTCTCTCCGAGGCGGCTTGCTGATCTGTCAAATAGTATGCTTCTCTGACTGTGAAAGTTCCTTTTGTTGACTTCCCCCATATGATGATATCTTTCCCTGTTCTCACCTTAACTTTCCGGGATTCAATTTCCTTCCAAAAAACCTCCTGTTGCTCCTGGTTTGTCTCAATGTCCCAGTCCTCCAAAGGTTTCCACTTCCACCAGATCCCATCCAATTCGTTTTCTTTCCAGTAATATTTAATATACCTGTGATTGTTCCCAATTTTGTTTTGAATATCCTAAATGCCTTGGATGTTGTTCATTTTCTCCCGTTGATGCCACTTCTCTTCCCAAAAGTTGGCTTCCTCTCCCGCTCTGATTTCCCAGAAGATGTTTTTGTTTACTATGTCGCGGTTTTAACTGGCTAACTCCCATATAGTCGATCCCCTCGGGGTTTCCTGTATGCGGTAAATTTCCTCCGTTGACGAGGGCATATTGTATTTGTGCCTCCAAAGTTGCTTCCTTAGGTCATTGCCCCCTCTCATCCAATGCCACCAGAGTTTAGCACCAAGAATTTTATTGAGCTTACTCGGGTCCCTTAGGCCCAGACCTCCCTCCTCCTTGTATTTTATCAAATTCTTCTAGGAAACTAAAGCCCACTTCTGCTGGTTAGAAGACCCTCACCAGATGAATTTCCTTAGCACTTCTCTGATCTTGATACAAACTCCTTGAGGTACTGCCATAATCGAGAGGGGATATATAGGTATTGCTTGTAATACAGATTTAACCAAAACAATCCTTCCTGCAATATTTAGGGTTCGAAAGGTCCAGTTTGCCATTCTATTTGTTAATTTGTCAAGGATTCCCTGCCAATTCTTTAGTGTTTTTGAACTGTAATCTAGGATATTACCCAAGTATTTCGTTGGGAGGTCTCCATGTTTGAATCCAAGCAATCTGGTCAGGTGCCTTTTCACTATCTCCACTGTATTAAATATAAAGGTGCAGGATTTGTCCTTGTTTATTTCCATGCCAGAAGCCTCCGCAAATAAGTCAAGAGCCTTTTTCAGGTTTCTCACTTCCCTGACAGTTGGTTCCCCGAACAACATAATGTCATCAACGAATTGTTGATGGGTTATAGGAAAATCATTACCCCACAACCTGAGCCCTTTGATATTACCAGCTATTCTTTCTTGCTTAAGGTACCTACCCAAGCCTTCAGCAACAAGAATGAACAGGAAAGGCGATATAGGGTCGCCTTGCCTTATCCCTCTGGAGGCCTTAAAGGTCTTTGAAGGAGTGCCATTAACTAATATTGAGAAATTGGGGGTTGATATACAACTGAGAACCCAACTTATCCATTTGTTGCTAAAGCCAAAGCTTCTCAGGATTTCTTCTAAGGACTGCCAACTAACTCTGTCATAGGCTTTTGACAAATCTAGTTTTATCATCATTCCTTTTTGTTTCTTAGTTTTCATAGAATGGATAACTTCTTGGGTAACTACTAATCCATCTAGAATTTGGCGCCCTTCCACAAAACCTGTTTGTTCTGGGGATATTAACTTCTCTAACAACGGTTTTAGCCTTTTAGCCATTAGAGAGGAAATTATCTTGTAAATAAAATTACAAAGAGCAATGGGTCTAAAGCCCTTGGCATCCTCTGAATTATCAGATTTAGGGATCAAAGAGAAAAAGGTAGAGTTAAGAGCATTCCATACCTTTTGGTTCATCCGGGATTCCTCTACCAGTTCCAGAATTTCCTTACCCAAGAAATGCCACCCAGCTTGATAGAAATCAACCGTAAAGCCATCAGGACCAGGGGCAGTTCCTTTCTTCATGCTCATCACTACTTCCTCCACCTCGTCCAAACTAGCTGCTCTCATTAAGGCTTTGTTCTGGTCCTCAGTAACCATACTGGGGATGGACCTGCATATTTTCCTGATCGCTTCAGATCTATCCAGTTGGGGTTCAATTAGAATTCATTTGTGATAGTCCATCAACACTCTTTCAATCCCTTCCTGCTCAAAAATCCTTTCCCCGTTCTCATTCTTGATTGAAAATATTATGTTTCTTTGTCTATGGTGAACCATTGCTTGGTGGAAAAATCTAGTGTTCCTCTCTCCTTCCCTGAGCCATTTGATCCTAGACTTCTGCCTCCATAACACTTCCTCCTGCTTTCTTCTTTCTTCCAGTTTCCCCAGAATTATTCTTTCTTTTATGGAGCTTTCCTCTGTTTTTCCTTCATTTATTATCCTTTGCTGAATTTCTTCCATTTCTGTTTCCAGTTTTTGTTTTTCCTCCAAAATATTTCCAAATTCTTCCTTATTCCACTTTTTTATCCGCTCTTTTAGCTTGATTTGGAAGGTATGCATTTTACCTCTCCCTTGAGCTGTGCTTTGCTGCCACCATTCCTCCATCTTACCTGCAAAGTCAGGGTGTCTAAGCCAAAAAGATTCAAATCTGAAAGGCTTCTTGCCAAGATTAGCCTTAATATCTACTTCCAGTCTAATTGGCCAGTGATCGGAACCAAGAGATGGCATGATCTTTGCTTCTATGAATACATCTCTATTCATTATTGTTTCAGAGACTAAAAAACGATCCAATCTGGAAGCTATCTGGTTCCTACCCCCTCTCCTGTTATTCCATGTAAAAATCCCATTAATGGTTGGTATATCAACTAGTCTCAGTCCTTCAATCGTATCACTAAACAATTCCATACTCTGGTCTGCTCTCCTTATGCCCCCCTTTTTTTATTTGAGGGCCCTTATTATATTAAAATCACCTCCTACTATCCAGGCAATGTCTGGATACCGTTTTCGGGTTGTTTGTAGATTCTTAAGAAAATTTCCTCTATCTCCCGGAATATGTGGACCATACACACCTGAAATTAATACCTTCTCTTTTGTACCTGCTATTCTCCCTAGACCTGTTAGGATTCTAGACATGCTAGTCCAATTCTCAAAAATTATATCATTTGGGTTCCAGAGAATTGCAATGCAACCAGCTGAGCCAATTGCATCCTAACCCATGATTTCATAATGCAGTTTTCTATTTTTAATAATACCTTCCATCTGATGCATGGTAATTTTAGTTTCTTGTGGAATCATTATACTTGGTTTTTCTTTTTTCAGTTTCTCCTTCATATATCTCTGTTTACCCCTACTGTTCAACCCTCTAATGTTCCAGCTGACAATAATCATTTAAAACTTTTTGGAAGGGAAGGAAAATACCTCAGAGAGAGGTATCACTTTACCAGAATTAATCAGAATTTCCCTAACTGTTTGGATCGTTTCGTTCAATCTTTTTCTTCCTCTTTTTCTACTACTTTTGCCAGACCCGCCTATTCCCGACTGTTCTTTCCCCTGTTCTCCTGTAGTGGCATCCTAATTCTCCATATTCCCTTTATTCCTTTCTTTAAATTTTTGAAACGCTTCATTGTACATTTGTTTTTCCTGATCTGGGATAAATCTTTCATCCAAGTTCTTCCATTCTTGGATTAATTTCTTCATGATTATTTCCTCCTCTGCCTCATTTTCCTGCTGTTGTTCCGTCTCCATTTGGCTCTAGTTATTTTTTGTTTCTATCCCTTCCTCTGGTTCTTCTTTACTCGTTTCCCCTTGTACTGCCTTCTTTTCTCCTGATTCCTGGAAAATATCCATAGGTTCATTTTCTAAGTCTTCACCTTCAGCCATATTCTCTTTGTCTTCTTCATTATTTTGTTGTAGGATTTTAAACTTATTCTGACTTTCAATGTTTGGTGATTATGTTTGTATTTGCGTTCTTGCTCCTTCTCTGATCGGCTTCTTTTTCCTGATAACCTGTTGAAAGTCTTTCTCTGTCTCCTCCTTTCCTTCTGCTGCCTTATGTTGTTCCTCTGGTTTCCTTATGTAATCTTCATCCTTATTTAGGGGACATTACCTAGCTAAGTGGCCGTATTCATGGCAGCATCGACACCTAAAAGGAATATGCTCATAGTCTAGTGGTTGTTGCCATACCGAATCATGGTATTCCAACTCGATGTGTTCCGGAAGGGGTTCAGCTATATTCATATAAACACAGATTCTTGCGTAAGAAGTGAACTTACCTCTCCTTGTTATGTCAGCTACCTTGACAAATTCCCCAATAGTGTTGCCAATCCCTTCCAAAATTTCAGGGTTCCAAAATTCCACCGGAAGTCCAAATAATCTGACCCAAATCGGGGCTTCCAGCATCCTTTCATTGTCAGGATTGTACCGTTCCTCCCAGAATTTCATGAACATGCCTGCATTATTCATGAAGTATGGCCCTTCCTCAAAGACCCTTTCCTTATCTTCCAGATTTGCAAATATTACCGTGAAAAATCGTTTTGCGCCCAATTTCAGTTCTATATGGCCCTTTGGTTTCCATCTTTGATAGATCCATCTGTATAGCTCTTTTTCATTTGGCCAATACCCAACAAACTTACAGATCAAGGCATGATCTTTCATATAACTGGTATACTTCTCCAGCATATTGTTGGGTATTACATATCTGAGCTTCTTGTTTTCCCTTGGAAAGCATTTCCCACCTGTCTTCAATTGCCACAGTTTACCCATCACCGGTGGTTCCTTGTTATTATCCCTAGACTCATTACGGATTCCAGAACCACTTGCCTCTCCTGCAACTATATTCTTAAAGGAGGGGATCTCTCCCCTCCCCTTCTGATTCTCCATTTTGCCCTCAGCGCTTGCAGGTTCGAGGTTCTACCGCGACGCCAAGAAAAAACGCTTCTGCCCCTCTCTGCTTCGATTTCCCTGCACAGTCTCCTGCCCCCGATTTGCTCAGACTGTCCTGCAGCTCTGCATGCCAGGACTGCTAACCCTAGCCTGATCCGCCCCGCATGCTCCGCTTCCTCCCGAATAGCATAGACATTTGATTTCTATTATGTAGCACTTGTTAAATTTATAATAAAATTTTAAAAATTCATTTATAATATTAACAAATATAAAATTATATAGCTTTATAATTCAAATCGCTAATTTAAATGTTATCATTCATAAAATATTGTAAAAATACAATTTTTTTTTAATATTATTTAAAATTTGAATTAAAATAACTCATCAGAAATAAGTGGAATGTCTTTCCTTTTATGTTAAATATTCATATTCAAAAATATGTGTTTTTGATAAGTGATATGTTGGTATGTTATGATGAGGTTATAAAGCTAAATGTTCTTTATGAAAAGGGTTCATTTTGGTGTCTCTTAAGTTATTTTATATTTAACTTTCATAGGGTTGGATATGCTCTTGAATTCTAGTGGTAGCCACTATGTTAAAAGCCAATTTAAACCTAAATCACTCTAATAAGCTTGCAAAATCATATAAACAAAATAAATGGTAAATAGTAAGAGACATGAATTCCCGACTAATGTCAAACAATTACTTTATGTTACATTTCAATTTTCTAATATTTAAAAAAATCATAAAAAGTAATAAATCATTATTTTATTTTAAATGATTAATATTAAAATTAATATTAAACTTCAATATATTCACTTTAAAATAATGTAACAATGAAACTTTGTTATAATTTTATAAGTGGATATTATAATTTATAATGTATCAATATCACATGTCCAAAAAACTATAACTTATTTAACATCCAAATATTTTATACATCAATAAATATCTTAATGTGTAATGTATCAATACCATATGTCCACATAACTATAATTTAGTTAACGTTCAAATATTTTATATATCAATTAGTGAGATAATAAATTGTATCTCACCCATTTAATTTTGGTTGTTGTGAAGGAAATGTTTAATTTATTAGAGAATAATAAAAAAGAGAGAGGATATTATAGATTACAGATTTAATATTATAGGTTTATAATATTAATCCCAAGGGTTTATAATATCAATAATCCTTTATGTTTATATCATTATTTAGAATAAGAATAGTATTAACATATTATTATAATATAACAATAATTATTAAAAATATTAACAGTAGTAGGGAATCAAATATTTGGGTTTTAGCATAGGGTTAAATATTTGGTTTAGTAGACTTAAATTATTACTTTTAATTTAAGGTTTATAAATTGAGTTTAATATTATGTTTTACATATTGGGTTTTTAATATTAGTGTTTATATATTGAGTTTAAAATATTGTATTATGATATTATATTTTATGATATTATATTTATAAATCTAATATTATAAAATTTAATTATCAGTTACATAATTATTATAATTTTAATAATATTATATTAATATTAAATTCCTACTATTATTTTTAATAATTATTTATATTGTTGATATAATTTTATTGTATAAATACTATTAGTGTACCACTTACATTTAGTGATATGGTTGTATGTGTTTCTTTATCGATATTTATTAATCACATTAATAAATATAATTGTGGTAATTTACACATCAATAAATATTATAATATATCAATAGCACATATCTACAATAAATATTATAATATATCAATATCGCATATCTACAATAACTATTATAATATATCAGTACATCATATCTACAAAATTATGACTCATTTAACATTCTCAATTTGTTAAGATAACCAAACATATCTCCTTCATTTATTTTCCATTGGCCGTAAGGATATGTTTAAATTTACTAGAGAATAATGAAAAAATAAGTTAAAAAAAATATGAGATAAAATCAAGAGGCTCTCGAGGTGAGTCATCTAGAGAATGCCTAAGCGCTCAACACCCTGCATTCATTCAAAGTATCGTACATGATGATGATGATGGTGGTGGTGGTGGTTAACGTCCATTGAGACCAAATTGGTCTATTGAACCTATAATTTTCTTAGTTCTTAATTGTATGGCTTCTCGTCATTCATGGCGAGATCGATGTTGTAACTTTCTTTTTTTTCTCTACGGTCTTCCAACTTCCTTTATCTTGCATCTCCTTCATCTCTTCTAGTTCTTGTGACATTGGTGTCTTAGCTTTGTGATCTGTTGTGTTCGTCCTTTTGAAGATAGTTGGAGAATAAGTTTGGTCTACGAGATCTACTTTGCTGTCAAATGAAGATTTATTTTATTCGAATCCTCATAATTGTTGATGCCTGAGGGGTTGTCGAGTACACTTTTCTTTTGTTGGGCGGGGCTTTCTGTGTGCTTGTCTTGAGAGTTGTTTCTTTCTTGCTCGATTTCTTTTGATTCAGAGTTTTCTGGAGAATATTCTTCCTTGATGACAGTGTAATGTTATTTTTGCGCTCCTTCCCACCATGTAAATTTGTGGTGATTCTTTCTAGCATAATTTTTCTGGGAGGTTTTTAGGCAATTTTTGGCTAGATGGCCTGTCTCAACGCAGGATCAACATCTAAAGAGGACACTTTCATAATTGAGTTTCTAGTTCTGCACATAGTCTTTAGTTGTTAAGTTTATTTTAGCTGGGTATCCACCGATGAAGTCCATTTCCACACAGATGCGTGCATAGGTGGTTCTACCATATTCCTCTATTTTTGGGCACCTATAGTAAAATTTCCCAATTGCATTTCCAGTGGCTTTTAGCAAGGAGAAATTCCAAAGATGCAAGCGTAGGTTTGGCAATCTCATCCACACTAGTGTTGAGGTTATGACTGTTGTTGAGGGATCGATGGATGAGTTCCATGGCTTCATGAATAGGCCTAAGTTTTCCCAAAACCAAGGGTCGAAATCTATAATACATTGTCTGCTTTTAGTGTTTTCAAAATCCACTATAAAGAAACCCCTAGCACAGGGGTAGATATTAATTTCATTAGAAATGAAATGATTTCATACCTCCCAGATCGAACTATGGAGAGCTATTAGCCACGGCTAAAAACCATTGAACTGACAGATTAGGGCACTTTCAAAAAACTTCAAAGCCTCATCGAGTGAGGCCTGTACCACCTGGGTAGTGGGATTTGGGGCTTCATTGATGATATGGGCAGGAGCTTGTCCCCCAGAGGTAAACAAAGCTGAGCCAACGGCTATCTTCGCAAAGCTAGGAGCCATCTAGAATCAAAGAAAGTGTTTCTTACAATGTTGTCCCTCTGTCATTTAATGAAGTCCAAATCGCCAAGTAGAGAACTTAGGATATCATGGTGAGACTCGTTAACAGTGACAATAATAATATCGATGTCAAGCATCCTAGGGTAGAATACTTCATCAAAGATCGTCATGTTCACAATGGTTCAAATCTCATCGACCACCATCATGCTCAAGCCATCAAATCTAAAGACAAAGCCCCATATCTAGCAGTAGATTGCCTAGCAGCAACGCTTCCTCTCATAGATCTCGTGGTAATAGACCGCCCAAACCAATAGTATATCTCCCAATAGTAGATCGCTCAGCTCAGTAATAGATCACCCAGCAGTTCATCCTCGTGGAAAGAGATAGATGGGAAAAATAACTTTGAAAAGGATAACCCTTGCAGCAGTACAGTATATTGCCCTGGTTTGATCGCCCTCACGACAGTATAGTAGATCACCCCTTAATAAACACTAATCAATAAAAAGTTATCCACAATTTCCCAATAACATTCTATAGTAGGCCATCCAAGCCATGCAATGCTGCATCGAGGACAACAATCACATACCCCATTGTAAGTGAGACAAAGATGATCTCCTTATACCCGGTGAATAAGAGCACCGAGGTTATGAGCATACCCAACCAGGATAGCACCACCCAGTTGAAGCTCTGGGGCATATGCGTATGTAAAAGTTATAATTTATACCAGTAGGATTATATGGGCATGACCCAGGTTTGGAAGAATTATTTCGCCAAGAAAATCACACATCTACCGGCCCTTTTGGCAACAGTCCACAGAGCGTAGACTGAGGTCTCACCCTAGGTAGCAGGGGAGGATGCTGGAACCTAGTTTATGCACCCTTCAAATGTCTATATGTGGTTTGGAGGTTTCGCACATCGTTCCCTAGCCTCGCATTGCTCTGGATCCACGTAGATCTAGACCCAGGTTAATTCTTAATAGAAATTACTGAATGATGTATGATAAATCAGATCTACTTAGCAGGGTCTTTAAGAAAACATTTATCAAAATTAACCAGTTCGCACACTTATAGTAAACACAGATTCACATGTATCCAAAACATAGGCATACATGCATAGATCAAACAGTTATATTAACCATACAAAAGCCAAATCCGTGATGACTCAAATTCAACACAGAATTTCATAGACAACATATCTTTATTCACTTTCTTCACTAGTACATCCAAATTCGCCGTGCGCACTCAGTTGTAGGGGTCCGCGTACATAGCTGTGAACTCTTCCAGGCCTCTACATACATAACTTTAGAGCCTCTATCTACTACCCAAACCCTAGACTCAAACTTACAGACGCTTCAAGACTTTCCTTTTCAAAAACCCATTACATATCAAATCCAAGATTACATATTAAAAACTATCTCTTACCCATAGAGCCTCGCTCTATTTATACCTTTTTATGGCCCGTGGACCGACTTACTTCCTATTATTCTATATTATTTCTTGGGTAGACAAACCCTTGACTCAAACTTTTACATTTCGCACTCTACATAACTCGGAGGTTTACAATATTTTTATCCTAATTTCAAGGCTATCAGACCCAAAACTATTATGCGAGAACTCCGCTACTCAACAACTCCCCAACATAATCATCGTGACTCATCCCGAGTCACTCATTAGTGCGGTGAGACATGTTTTCATGGCTTTGTGATTCACCTCCCTTCCTTGTCTCCTACAATGCTTCATCCGGCTCCTGCTTCATTATTTCTACCGATTCCTACGACCAATAATGCTCATTTTTCTCTGATTGGTTAACATAGAACACCCCCTCCTAGGATTTTAGCTCGAGTGGGGAAGCCGCATATCAAACCTCCTTGTACCACTGCAGCCATTTCTAACCTTCATATCTACTCTTCGCACTATTTGTTGTACCTTCTATTGTAATTTTTCAAGACCTCTGCTATTTTCCACGAGATCCCAATCCTCAGGGTCCTTCAAAGGTGACTTATTAACTTCATTTCTACTAGTGGTCTCCGTCTTTCCATCCCTTCTCTTTTCTATTGTGGTTTTCCGACCTACCCCCAGGCAGGGTAGTGACATCTAGACCAATTTTGCTTCATATTTCCCCTTTTCTGGTACATCCGCTACTGCTAATGCTTAATTATGCATGATGCTCACAGTTGTCAATACCAGGTTCCTCAGAGAGTCCTTCCTTTTCATTGGCCATATTACCACCCTCAGGCTTACTCCTTGTGCAGAGATAATGAAGAGTTCCATATGAGTAACCAGCTTGTGTTTTCCAGAAATGTAGGTCTCCTCATGGATTCCCCTCTCTGATTTATAAGCATTTTGAATTTCAAATGTGTTGGCTCCTGCCTATTCTGGCATCCTCGTGTTAAACCTGTGGCAACTCGTAGCATTTCTCTTAATTACCCACCACCCACTCCTCTTTGCCATAATGTAGACATCTTGTCATGAATAGTGACAACAATAGTCATGTCTACTCTTGGCAACGCAGCAGCACACTCCTTGCCATTCAATCACGGTTGTTGTGGTTGGCGAACTTTACATGTATCCTAGTAATCATGCCTCTTTTCCCCAAACTACTTTATTGTCCCAGGCTCTCTTTCAACTGGCTAGAGCAGTGAGACTATCCCTCAGTCGGTTAGTCAGGCGGGCGGTCCGCTCGTGTAGAGCTTCAGGCGACTGCCATTCACTCTTATCGAGAAGGGGTCTCCATTGAGTTTGGAAAGCTAAACCACGCCCCCATCGGTAACTTCTTTTATGACATAGGTCCCAACCAATGCATTCGGAGTTTGCCAGGGAATTTCTCGAACTTGTTGTCATATAGTAATACTAGATCATCCACCTTGAAGGTGTGCACCTTGATATGGTGATCATGCCACACTTTCTCACGTTGTTTCTATACTTGCTGATGGAATTCGGCCAAAAACCATTCCTCCTCCAGTTCTTCTAGCTGCACATGCCATTATTCCTAAGCCCCACGATCCGCCATACCTGTTATTGCCACGATCCAGAGACTAGGCACAATATATTCCATAGGCACAATGGCCTCTTTTCCATAGAGTAACCGAAAAGGTGTCTGGCTCGTCAACTTCTTGCACATGGTTAGCTATGCCCATAGCATAGTATGGATGTGCAAGTCCCATTCATTTTGCTACACATTATAGACTTTGGTCAACACGGTCTCCAAGATTTTGTTGAATGCCTCAATGGTCCCATTTGCTTGCGAGTCGTATGGCATACTCTGTTGGTGATATATCTGGAATTCCTCCATGAGTGTGTTGATTGTTTCATTTGGAAACTTTGTTCCCCAATCCCTCATGAGAATTTTGGGACATCCAAACCTTACCAGTACATTTTTGAACAAAAACTTCACAGCTGTCGCAGCCGTGTAGTGATTAACTAGTTTTGCCTCTGCCCATCAAGTCAAATATTCTCTTGCGGTGATGATATGTCATGCACCCCTCTTCCCTCATGGCTCGATAAGCAAGGATAATTTTAGGGGTGAATTTCGCCAAAAGGTTTTAAATTTTTAGTGGGCGAATATTTTGTATCATAGTACATTTTTACAAATCACCCCAAATAGCCCACCTTATTTTAAGGGAGAGGGTAAAAAAGGTAAATTTAGCCCTTGAAATTAGGAGTTACAGCCTTCCATTCACCCATTTTCAAGAATAGGTTTTATTTAAGTGAATCCTTCGCCCATTTTCAAGAATAGGTTTTATTTAAGTGAATCCTATGGGCCAAATACCATATTTATAAAAGAGATATCGTAAATTAATAAAAA
>APFE030456444.1:128794-152700 GCA_000404065.3 Pinus taeda | reverse complement strand
CCAACCTAACATAGGGTCCAAAACCAAAATTTTCCGGGGCGCTGCCCCGGACCCCATAAAGTGGGGTTACGGATACCCATCAAACCCCATATTAACTATGTGGAAAGAATATAACACAACCCAACATTTCAAAGGGAAGAAACTGGGAAATGAACACCGAATATAGTGTAAATAAAAAGGTGGGGGAGTGGGGAAGATGTAATACCCCTCTATTTATGTAATAATGTCTTGTTATTTTTACACTGCATTATGTTGGACTTGATGACATAAAGGCAATGATTCATTGAAGTGAAAGTGAACAATAAAGTTATTATCATGTAATAAGTAAATTCTACTAATCAATGAAAAGGTTGGAAGTGTTTGAGAACGAGACACTAGAGTTAAGCTATTCTTGCCAAAAAGTAGAAAATCTCATTGATGGATGAGATTGAGATAAATCTTCCATAATAAGAACTCCTAAAAATCCCTATGATGCAATGAATAAGATTTAATGAGATAGGAGAGAAATATCCATTAAATCACTTAGCTAGAGAAACATGATAACTATGGGTGGAATAAAGTGTCGTGGGAGAGAAAAGTAGGCTTTAAAGAAAAAAGGAAAGGAAGAAATCCTAGGCAAGGGGGTTCGAAGACCAACAAATGCAGGATGCTGCTAAGGAAAAATATGTGATGGAAGAAAATGTATGAAATAAATTATTAACATATCAAAGAGATTGTTGATTCCCTGAAACAAAATCTCATCTTGGGGCAAACTAGAGGATTTGGTTCAAGGTCGGGAGGAAAAGTGAAAATTCCCAAGTGTTCTCTGAAAAATGAATGCACTTAGATTTTTTGTTATGATATTTTCATTATAGTTAATGAGTATAATTAAATGGTATTGGATATCAATGTCAGTAATTAATTTGATTATATTAGAATATTAATCGTGTTACTGGACAGAATAAAATAAGATGAGATGAAGCTCATAACAATGATTGTGACAGTATACATGTATGTGAATTTGTATCTAAATCCTTACCAATTAACTTTTACATATACGTTTTACGAGATAAGTTATTAATTCTGGAAAACTCTTTTATCTATTTATATATGAAAGTAGTAAAGGTCAGAAGTGTTATAGAAGGAAAAATAAGTAGATGCCAATTCTGGTGGGAAGCAATTACGAGCCTATAGGAGGTTAGAGTCACACCTAGATGGGGAAAATTTCGTAGGCATAGAACCTAGGTGCATGTGAATCATTACATATACTCAGGTCATTACAAGTTATAACCCATAGTAATAATGAAATTAATTCAATGTGCATAGATAAAAATTGAACTATAGATCGGGGGAAGAAATTGGTTGAGTAGATCCGGATCAAGCTACAGTAAAGAAGTTATAGGAACTGATATATATTTTTTCAGGTGCCACGATTTTCTAGACACAGTCAACTTTAATTTTCCCAATCTATTACGAATTTTATGAACTAAGCTATGTCTCTGTAGAAATAGACAAAAAAAAAAGAATCATAGTATCTGGATACACTGGAATGTTATACAATTAACTCGAAGAATAGTTTATAACAAAGTTTTGGCCACAAGATCATAATATAAGAGCATCTCAATTCTAAACTTATATTATGAGATAATATCAAACTTTTGAAAATAACAAATAAAGATATTATACTTAAATCCAAGGAAGATTATTAACCATTCAATCTTCTTAACCTAACTAACAACTGCATTATAGAAAACTAGAGTTGTGGGAAGCATTGGAGATACAAATAGAGCTGAACAATGACATTCAAATACATAATATTAAATATTAATATGCTTCAGTTACATCAAGGAGTGACCCTTTGTTCAAACAATTTCACATCGTAAGAAGAAATTATAAATTGGAAAGAGGGAAAGAAAAAACAGCATGCCCTAAGATGGGTTATAACATTAAAGTAAATTCAAAATAGAAACAATTTACAAAAACAACACCCTGGGGGGAGGGGGGGATAATTTTATCTATGCATAGGATTGTAATGTAAAATACAATAAACCCTTGGCACTCATACCCAAGGTAATAATAGTTTTAAATTTCATAAATAGATAAGAACAAAAAAAAATAAATACAAGAATTAAATGATAACCCCTTAACTACAAGGAATTAAAAGCAGGTTTCCATCAAAATAGCAAGTTAATGCTTAATCATTCTTAGAGGAACAATATGAGAATATTTTCATCGCAATATTAGTCTCAACCGTTCAGTGACAATCAGGATGATCACATGCCATCACTAAGGGAGGGAGACATGGTAACAATGAATTTGGTTATGGGATTACAAGAAAGCTACAAACATTTAACGCAGTTTCGCTATAAATAAAATAACAAGTGGCTAGGTGAAATCACCTTTATGCCTATACATATTAACCATAGATATACACCTGCATAAGAATATGGCATAAAAATATTGTTTATATAGAGTCTAACCTATATCACCTTTGGTATAATACATACATAGGTCGGCATCGATCTTAACGAAAATAAGGTATGTTTGGTAATAATAGGCGTACTATAGACAACAAAGTCATGTGGTTGCCAAGTCCAAGTATGTGCACCTTGAGAGGGAGATATAGAGTAGTGACTAAGTGATAAGACATGTTAACCATGTGTAATTTTCCATAACTTCATAGGTTAAGAGTAATTCTTCATTATGGTAATTTTTACATTGATACTAAAAAAATGAAGATCTACAGGAAAAAGTAAATGGTTTGAATTACCACGATACGTTTATTCTTATAGCATAGACACATGAAACATTCTTATAATATGTCTAACCATAAGGGGAATTAGCCACAACTGGAAAAAAAAAAAATAGTCACTAATGAACCCGTTTTTAATAAGTTGTGTCTATATAAAAAAAATTAACAATGTTAAGGACTCATTATAGATGGTGTCAAAAACTAGGTTAAAAATGGGGCTTGAGGGAACCACCACAGTAATAAGTAGAAATGTGCAAAATTGAAATATTAATTTAAATGATGTAGAACTAATACCTGTTTGCGTTTCAATAAAAGGTAATCAAATGAAGCATGCTACAACAGAATGGCATAGGATCCCCCTCTAGATATAATAGTAGGTGATTAATTATATGTCAAGTTGGGAAATGGAAGTATCCCACCAACCTCTCAGTTTATGGATGCTATAAAAAATATGTAACAATATTTGGTTAAACTTGGGAGCAGTAATCAAAGCTTGCTAAAGGCTAGTGAGGAACAAGAAAGGATGATAAGATAGTTGACTAAAAATTCTATCCATAGAACTATATAACCATAAGCACTAAAAATAAAAAAGGTGGAAAAAAAAAATCAGAGAAGTTTGAAAATGGAGGCAATTCAGATAGAACATATCCATAAACTACCTCTAACAGTAATATCCTTCATTCTTTAAACATTATCAACCAAGCTGAATTTGATGTTGCTCAGAAAGCAGGTTATAATTTCGCCCACTTCGGACATGTCCAAGTGGGAATTCAACCACTACACAAGAAAGGACAAGATGTGGCTTTCTTTTCTTGTATATTTGTTCGACGATGGAGAGCTTTTCCGAAAGCTCTCATCAGTGGATGCCAAGGTACTCTTACCTATGGCCCTGCATCATGGTCATGTGTCCCTGACTTTTCCACATCCTTGTCAGATCTCAATGCAATCAATTCTCTTATGCCCGAATTGCAGACACATGGATATGACGACTTTGATGATGATAGAAAAAATATTGCCATCTCGTGGTCCTCTGTGGTAAAATTTTACAAAAAAATTACTCCTTCAGTAGTTAAATCTATCTCCTCTCAGTCATAATTCACGACATTAATCACTCATAATTATGGAATGAATCTCATAGCACCGCAGATGATTCCCAAAGCCACCTTAAAAACCCCTACAAAATGGGTTACAAAATGGGAATCTATTAGAAAACCTACCTGACCATCACCTATAAATTCCTCCACAATTTTTACTTCTAAAGATGGAAATGTTCATACCATCTTCCGAGAGTCACGAGCTAAGTGTGGTGGACCATCTATATCCATTTCCAACTCTCTACATACTCCACCTTCCACTTACTCAGTGGACCCCGCATTTTTAGAATCAATCAAAAATCTGGTTATGAATCGTGTTTCCTCATCTAACAATCCTTTAGCTGTTGTTTGTGACCATCCTCACTGTTCCAAAACATACTGTCAATTTTCTTCACATCCACCTACCCCGCATGGAGATAATCAAGAAGACAGAAATAGGATAAACATGATTACTTTTATACAAGATAAAAGTAAATCTGAAGAGGACTATACCAAAACTCGTCTCTTCAATATTCATGAAGAGATAATCATACAGTCAGTACAAAAAATTACTCATAAAGGCCTAGGATTTAATGATGGATCTAAAATCCCATCATACAGGAAAAATCCTATGAATAAAATTCCAAACAGGGTGGAAATTCCTTCAGATAATGAGATCATTGCATTCTTGAAGATGTTTAAAGGAATTAGTCCGTATGATCTAGATGATATGTGGAAGAAGAAAATGTTCAAGAAAATGTTCAACTGGGAAATTTTCACACACAAGTCAGAAAACAGATATGTTGAAGAACTGAAGCTTATTCCCAAAACCGAAAAGAAAATATTCAATAAACAAAAGAATGAGGAATGGAGAAATTGGTTGAAATCTTTAACCAGTGGATTTCTTTTTATGAATGGTATTACCCTTCCTAGAATTATATAGAAGAATCCTTAAGAAAAAAGTTCAAAAATCAGGCAAAACAAAAAAGGATTTTTCATGTTGATAATTTCGTTAAAGGAAAGATGGAATCTAATGCTGTCATAATTCTATCTCCTTTAGTAAGTCCTGACTTTTCTCCAAAAATACAGAAAATGTTGTCTAAACCAAACCTACCCAAAATTTGCAGGTTATAAGGATAAAAGGAGAAAAATTGGTGAAAGAAATTTGCAGCAGTATGCAAATAAACATGATTAGATCTGTTTCCCCTCCAAAACTCAAATGGAAACTTTTTGATGGATAAATCTATCAAACAGAAAATGATTTTCCACCATGGGAAAACTTTGTTATCGGACAACAGGATGGAAAAATTTATAAGCTGTCTCCAGTTCAAATATAAGATTCAACCAAAGAATCTGTGTTAGCTACAAACTGGATGAATCTTGCTCTTTCCAATTTGGAAAAATTTCTAAGAACACAACATAAGTCTATTGAGGACATGAGTAATATTCTAAAAGAAATGATGATTAGAATGCTTCAGAAATAGGACTATGCTATTGTATGTTTAAATGAGAATGTCAAGACTCTTGCAGAAAATGATAAACATATAGCTGAAAGCCTGGATAAGCTCAAGTTATCCACATAAAACAAGATTCAAGATGTAACAATTATCTAGGGAAGAGAAATTGTTAAGGTTAATTCTAGCCTTGACATACTCAAGATGCAAGTCTCGAATGTCTCTATTTCTGTTGATTCACTCAAAAGGAGACATCCTACAGATTCATACAAATCTACCACTCTTTTTAGTGAACCTCACTCTCAAATGCCTTATCTATTTCATCCTCTGTCTCTAGTCTCGTAAGACAACCAACAAAGATTGAGTTTCCAAAAACAGGGATTTCATATTCTTATGCACCTTTTGTTGCACCTAGTTTCTTTGGCCATCTAAAGCCAACTCCCTATATTTCTTCAAAAATAGATCCATCAGCTAGCTCTTATTTCACAGAATGGATAAAGAAAAATGCTTCAGAAGATGAAGAAGACAAAGAAGAAAAGAAATGGTATGAAAACTTAGAAGAAGACAAAGAGACGGGATTGAACAAACTTGAAATAAACAATGATGAACCTTCACTAGAGAGTCTTGAGGAATTTGTATAGAATTTTTCTCCTCAAGATAAAGTTCATTTTAATATTCCAAATGAAGAAGCAGTTCATGCAACTACTTCCAGATCCACATGGAATTCCACTTGGTCCCCTGCTCCAGAGAGGAGGGATACGATGAAATCCGAGTATCACAAATATTGGTCAGCCTCCTGGACATATTCTCGGAATATCGACATCTGCACAGAAGCAGAAGTATTATGAGTCATGCACTCCATGTTAGTATGCTACTAGACCTATCTGGCTGATGATATTGGACCCATAAATTCTACAAGAAGAATCATTAGCGGGTTTGAAGGATCTTTAGATTCTTGGCTAAAAGCATAAACGATCAAAGATCCTTTATTGCTGACTAATTGGGAAACTTCACAGGTAAAGAATCCCGATGGAGGTACTTACATCGATCCGTTTACCTCACTTCCAGTAAACGATATGATTGGTCGTTTACTTTATGGCATTACTGTTAACTTTATTGGCTTCCCACAGATAAATAATGATCTGACTGCTATTACTCTTGTTGCTATGAAACTTCATAATATGAAGCATTTTGATGAATACTCTAATGAGTTCCTGCATAGATTGCATACTTTTTCACCAAAACTCATTCTTGAACCCAAATGGAAGGAAATATTTGTTTCATCATTACCATTATGGGTGTCAACAACAATAGTCAGCAAATTGCCAGGAAGAATTGGTGACTACAAATTTGGAGTAATTAGGCAGGTAGTCAAAGCCATAATTGTTGAACTTTTTCTCCCAAATGAAGATAGCTAGAGCAACCATGAATCCAAAGAAGCCACATGGTTACCAGCAACTGTGCAAGCAGTGGCACCTTTCTGCTCCAAAAAATTTAGAGGGGAGAGATGTGCGTGCTTACAGGAAAAAGAAGCATGCAACAAAGAATTTTTCAGGCAAACATATCATCCACCAAAAGAAGTCAAAAGACTACAACAGACACAACTTTTTACAAGAAAAAAGGAAGTTCAATGTTACCCTCCAACAAAAAAGGACACATTTCTCCAAACTGTCCAGAGTTGGGGAAAGAAAAAAAGAAACCAAAGAAAGGTAAGAAGAAAGTATTTTATAGAAATAAATCTGGTAAGGTAAATTGTTTAAATCTTCCTAATAGCTATGAGGAAATAACAAGTGAAGGAGAATCAGATTACATCAATAAATTTAATTATGATTCTAATACTTCTGACTCGGAAGAAGAGTATTGCAATGATCCACATTGTGCAGAATGTTTCAAAGATAATTCTGAATGAAGTGACCCAGATGTTTGCCAATGTCATTCGTTGAATATGATGAAGAATGGCGAATCTGATGAATAGGCTAGAAATATTTTCACGCAAATGATGGCAGCAACAGACCTACAATTGAAAGATATGTATAAAGAGTTGCTAATCAATCACTTAAATTCTAAGAAAGCTAAGCAACGCAATCCTAACAGAGGATATGTTCCTCCATCTTCTCTTTTCTCAGTAGAAGCCTTGACCAGGCAATTCAGGCAGGAATATTTTGGAGAAGATCTTCCCCAGACTTTGCCCAGTATCCAGCAGGCAATAAAAGATCTAAGGAAGAAAGTAAAAAGAAATAGAAGGCTTTGTATTGAAAGTCACCAAGATTGCCAACTCAGGAAAATGAAAACAGAACATTCTTCAACTTCTGCACAGACACATAATTGGACATTCCATTAGAAACTCTTTCCAGGTATACAGATTCAAGAACCCAACATTGATGACGAGAATTATGATGAAAGGGTAGGATTAGGCTGTAATCAGATTAATGGAGATGTAATGTATTGCATCCAATTAAAAGTCAGAATTGGTTCCAAAGTGGAATACTAGAAAGTCCTTATGGATATTGGTTCAAGATTAAATATTGTAAATAATACATTAGTTGATACTCATCTCAAAATTCCAACTACTTGTCCAAAGGTTACAACAGCCAGTGGAGATATCATCACTACTTTAGAAGTTCCAGTTGATATTTTCCTAACTGATTCTATTGGAATAAATGTGGTTTGCCCAATTGTTATAGGGATGGATTGCGCAATGTACTTAGGAACACCTTTGTTCCATAATTTCCAAAAGCATGGAGCGAAATTTGATCAACAAACAATGAGATATGGTTATTTTCTTGAATTGAAAGGTAAAGAACTGTTTTTTTCTTTTATATATTCCAGCTCACCCAATAGAATCAGAAGGATTGAATGACTAGAAACCTTACTATCAAAAATGGAAAAGAAGAAGGAGATTTTAAAAATTGATGAAAACATTGAACAAGAAAAGTTTGACAGGGAGATAGCCAATCTGAAAAATAAATTTTTGGAATGCTACTCTGAAGACCCAAATGCCTTTTGGCATGTGCATAAGCATGAAGTTGAGTTACCATTGAAAAATGACTTCAGTGGGAAATTAGGAAAATTGAAAGTTGTTATGATGAACTAAGAACAGATGGTTCACTGTAGAGAAGAGATCAAGAGCCTTTTACAAAAAATCCTGATCAGAAAAAGAAAAAGTCCAATAGCTTGCTTTGCTTTTTATGTAAACAAACATGAAAAGATTGCCAGAGGAGAACCAATGTTGGTGGTAAACTACAAACCACTGAATAATCTATTAGATTATGATGCTTATCCCCTTCCAAAGCCCTCCACAATCCTAACACAAATCTCAAAATCAAAGATTTTCTCAAAATTTGATTTGAAATCAGGATTTTGGCAGATAGGCTTCAAGGAATTTGATAAATGGAAAACAACTTTTTCGATTCCTGAAGGTCATTTTGAGTGGAACATATGCCATTCGGACTCATCAATGCTCCATCATCCTTCTAGCACATAATGGATGAGACGTTTGAAGGTATGGAGGAATTTATAAAAAAATACATTGATGATATTCTTGTACATTCTGATGATATACCATCTCATATTAAGCATCTGAAACTAAGATGAAATTGTTTAAAACTATGATAGATTTTCTTGGATATAATATCCAGTATGGTTCATATCAAGTAGTCCAAAGAAGTCTATATTTCATAGATAATTTTCCTGATGAAATTTTGGACAAAACATAGTTGCAAAGATTCATAGGAAGCATAAATTATGTCTCCAAATTTATTCATCATTGTGCACAAGAAAGAAAATTACTGAATAAGAGATTACAGAAAGATCCCATTCCCTGGAATGAAGATTGCACAAATGTAGTCAAGAAAATCAAGGATAGCATTTGCAGAATTCAACCTCTGTGTCCGATCCAAGAACAATGGAAGAAAGTAATTATGACAGATGCCAGTAATATTAGATGGGGAGCTATTCTTTTTCAAGAAGATCCAGAAAAGAAAAAATCACTGGAAATTTGTCAATATGCTTCTGGACTATGGTGGACATCTCAAGAAATTTGGGCCAACCTCAAGAAAGAGCTCAGAGTAGTTTGTTTGGGAATAGAAAAGTTTAAAGACTTTGTTATTTACACTAAGTTCCTGGTTAAGACAAATTGCCAAGCTTTAAAGTTTGCTATTCACAAGTGTGAATATGAAGATGCTGCTATGGTAAGATGGGTAATGACTCTCAGTCAGTATGATTTTGAAATTGAATTCATTCTTGGACATAAAAATTCTTTTGCTAACATGTTGTCAAGGGAATTTTTAGAGAAAAATTCTATTTACTCTTTATCATGCAATTTTATTAGAAGATCTGAAGAACATGTTGAAATAGGAGGCAGACAAGGATGGGTAAGATATGATATGAGAAAAAGCATTTCAGACCATGATGAAACATGGTATCCAGTATCTGAAATTTGCTGGAGAGAAGGAGTTCCAAATCTTTGGACCTGGCATGACCAGGAAATTGAAAATGATTTGGCAATCAGTGAACTAGATTATCTGGTCCATATAGGCAACATCTCCTATGAACTCTTTTATGAAGAAGACGATAGAATTGGAAATTGCAGGATTACTATCAAGAAGTTCAATAATCCTCTGCGAAGGACTGACATTGATCTAGAAAGGCAGGGGATTGCTTTTTTCCAATGCGTGAATTTAGAAAATATTTCCTCTAACTTCTTTTATCATCTACAGTTTGATTTTAGGTATGAAGATTGGCCAACTTCCCGAATGAATCATGAAGATCCTTTTCCAGCCTGGTTTATCAGGTGGTGGAAAATCTATGGACTTAGCGCTCTCCTGATAAAGCCATATACCTCATGTCGACTAAATATTGATGGGTTCTTAGAACCACATGCACACCTGACAGGAATCTCGTACAAGCATGTCAAAGACATTGTCAGAATTGAAGATGCTGATTTTATCAATGCATTAAGGAGGTGTGGACATATTCATTGGTTCATCACTCATGAATTCACTGCACGAATGCTGACTCCCAATAGAGATGGGACTCAAATGGAATACAATTAATTCCACCTATAATCATATCCAGAACCAAATCCTTTCATATCTATTAACTTTTTAAAACCACCTGGAAATCATGAGAATGAGATTTGGGAATCCGAAAAAGTGCATGTGCAGTACTTCACAAATTATCTTCTGGAAAGATTCCGACATTAGCACTATACTCATCCTCAGATTACTCATTTCGTACTATAAATGTATCATGTCTTTTCTTACCGACAGTGGTGTAAGGACGTTTGTTTGTATATTTCTTCGTAAAATGAAATATGCGTCTATATATTTATCTTTTCATGTAGGATTTTGAGTAAAAGTATCTACTTTGTAAGATCAAGTCATCCTTGATTCGATCCCAATATCTACTTTGTAAGATCAATAATATTGAGTCGTCTTGGATTCAGTCCCCATATGCCAGATGGCTTTCCGAAAGGAAAAGGGACGAGATAATGTGAATTTGTCCATTCACATCCGAATCTGGACAATCATTTGGTGATAGTCGTTTTAATTTTGAGTCATTAAGCCCTCTGGTCTATAAAATAAAGAGGAGCTCATTTTGGGAGGGGGGTTGGTATGGGCGAGGAATGTATTGAGAGTCATTGTGTCGAGAGCTTCTCCTGCTCTGCAACTGCGGACATTCAGTCTGATCTGCTTGCATCACGAGAAGAGCTCAAATATTTAGGTGATTTGGGAGCCTACGTACCAGTGTGCTCGGCGCTGGTTAGAACCTAAAGTGGCCGAATCATTTTAGAAGTGTTTGTGTCTATGTCGATCTCTGGACTGAGTCTGCTTTGTGTGCTAGGTAGCCTACAGATTTCTCTTGCTATGCAAGGATATTTATCTGTTAAATGCCACAACAGTCAATCTCAGTAAGGATCATGTTGTCATTCTAAATCTTGTAATTTCTGGGGGACACATGACAATGGTATTAGAGCCAAGTTGCATTTTGTTTGAGGATACTGTTGGGAACATTCGAGTTTATTTGAGTCTCGATAATGTCTATTGCCTTTTAAAGCCAAGGATGGTGTCTATGGCATTTGAAGACTAGGAGATTAGAACTTCTTTCTAGGAGGAGCCGCGAAACCTACTCTGTTTACGATCACAATACTGATAAATCTAGTACACAACATTATGAAGATTTATATCTATTACTCTGAAGTTGCATAAGTAAATTGTCTTCCACTATACAAAATTCTTCATGTTGTTATGGATTCTCATCCTTCTACTAGTTCTCATCATGAATTTGGTGATAAATCATTTGAAGAAATTTTGAAGGAACACAAAGATGTAGATATTGAAAGACAAAATTCTATTACACATGCATCTGTTATACAAGAAAACTATGTTAATTTATTTTCTGAACCTATTCCTTCTGGACCTTGGTCTCTTCCAAAGATAGATCCGAAAAATGTTTATAAGAATTTAGGATTACTAGACATTATCTAGTTTTGGAGATATGTCCTGCAAACTACCTCTAACAATAATATCCTTCATTCTTTAAACATCATCAACCAAGCTCAATTTAACGTTGCCTAGAAAGTAGGTTATAATTTCACCCACTTCGGACATGTCCAAGTGGGAATTCAACCTCTACACAGGAAAGGACAAGATGTGGCCTTCGTTTCCTGTATATTTGATCGATCATGGAGAGCTTTTCCAAAAGCTCTCATCGGTGGATGCCACGGTACTCTTGCCTATGGCCCTGCATCATGGTCATGTGTCCCTAACTTTTCCATATCCTTGTCATATCCCAATGCAATCAATTCTCTTATGCTCAGATTATAGACACATGGATATGATGAATTTGATGATGATAGAAAAAATATTGGCATCTGGTGGTCCTCTGTGGTAAAATTTTACAAAAAAACTACTCCTTTAGTAGTTAAGTCTGTCTCCTCTTAGTCAGAATTCACGACATTAATCACTCATGATTATGGAATGAATCTCATAGCACTGCAGATGATTCCCAGAGCTGCCTTAAAACTCCCTGCAGAATGTGTTACAAAATGGGAATCTATTAGAAAACCTACATCACCATCACTTGTAAATTCCTCCACAATTTTTACTTCTAAAGATGGAAATGTTCATACCATCTTCCCAGAGTCACGAGCTGAGTGTGGTGGACCATCTATATCCATTTCCAACTCTATACATACTCCGCCTCCCATTTACTCAGTAGACCCCGCATTTTTAGAATCAATAAAAAATCTGGCTATGAATCGTGTTGCCTCTGTTTGTGACCATCCTCACTATTCCAAAACATAATGTCAATTTCCTTCACAGCCACCTACCCTGCATGGAGATAATCAAGAAGACATAAATAGGATAAACATGATTACTTTTATACAAGATAAAAGTAAATCTAAAGAGGATTATACCAAAACTCGTCTCTTCAATATTCATGAAGAGATAATCATACAGTCATTACAACAGAATACTCATAAAGGCCTAGGATTTAATGATGGATCTAAAATCCCACCATATAGGAAAAATCCTATGAATAAAATTCCAAACAGTGTGGCAATTCCTTCAGATAATGAGATCATTTCATTCTTGAATATCTTTAAAGGAATTACTCTATACGATCCAGATAATATGTGGAAGAATAAAATGTTCAATTGGGACATTTTCACACACGTCAGAAAACATATATGTCGAAGAACTGAAGCTTATTCCCAAAACTGAAAAGAAAAGTTTCAATAAACAAAAGAATGAGGAATGGAGAAATTGGATGAAATCTAATAACCAGTGGATTTCTTTTTATGAATGGTATTACCCTTCCTCAAATTAGATAGAAGAATCCTTAATAAAACAGTTCAAAAATCAGGAAAAACAAAAAAGGATTCTTGATGTTGATAATTTCGTTAAAGGAAAGATGGAATCTAATGATATCATAATTCCATCTCCTTTAGTAAGTCCTCACATTTTTCCAAAAATACAAAAAATGTTGTCTAAACCAAACCTACCCAAAAATTTGCAAGTCATAAGGATAAAAGGAGAAAAATTGGTGAAAGATATTGCAGCAGTCTACAAATAAACATGATTAGATCTGGTTCCCCTCCAAAACACAAATGGGAACTTTCTGATGGACAAATATATCAAACAGAAAATGATTTTCCACCATGGGAAAACTTTGTTATCAGACAACAGGATGGAAAAATTTATAAACTATCTCTAGTTCAAACAGAAGATTCAACCAAAGAATCTGTCTTAGCTACAAAATGGACGAACCTTCCTCTTTCTAGTTTGGAAAAATTTCTAAGAACACATCATAAGTCTATTGAGGAAATGAGTAATATTCTAAAAGAAATGATGATTAGAATGATTCAGAAACAGGACTATGCTATTGTATGTTTAAATGAGAATGTCAAGACGCTTGCAAAAGATGATAAACATATAGCTGAAAGCCTGGATAAGCTCAAGTTATCCACATAAAAGAGAATTCAAGATGTAACTATTATCCAGGGAAGAGAAATTGTTAAGGTTAATTCTAGCCTTGACATACTCAAGAGGCAAGTCTCGAATGTCTCTATTTCTATTGATTCACTAAAAAAGATACATCCTACAAATTCATACAAATCTACCACTCTTTTTAGTGAACCTCACTCTCAAATGCCTTATACTATTTCATCCTCTGTCGCTAGTCTCACAAGAGAGCCAGCAGAGCTTGAGTTTCCAAAACCAGGGATTTCATATTCTTATGCACCTTTTGGTGCACCTAGTTTCTTTGGCCATCTAAAGCCAAATCCCTGTGTTTCTTCAAAAACAGATCCATCAGCTATCTCTTCTTTCATAGAATGGATAAATAAAAATGCTTCGGAAGATTAAGAAGACAAAGAAGAAAATAAATGGTATGAAAACTTAGAAGAAGACAAAGAGACAAGATTAAACAAACTTGAAATAAACAATGATGAGCCTTCACTAGAGAGTCTTGAGGAATTTGTACAGAATTTTTCTCCTCAAGATAAAGTTCATTTTAATATTCCAAATGAAGAAGCAGTTCATGCAACTACTTCCAAATCCACATGGAATTCCACCTGGTCCCCTGCTCTAGACAGTAGGGATACGATGAAATCCGAGTATCGCAAAGATTGGTCAGCCTCCTTGACATATTCTTGGAATCTTGACAATTGCAGAGAAGCAAAAGTATTATTAGTCATGCACTCCATGTTAGTATTCTACAGGACCTATCTGGCTGATGATATTGGACCGATAAATTCTACAAGAAGAACCATTAGCAAGTTTGAAGGATCTTTAGATTCTTGGCTAAAAGCAGAAACAATCAAAGATCCTCTATTGCTGACTAATTGGGAAAGTTCACAGGTAAAGAATGCCGACGGAAGTACTTACATGGATCCGTTTACCTCACTTCCAGTAAACAATATGATTTTTTGTTTACTTTATGGTATTATTGTTAACTTTATTGGCGTCCCACAGATAAATAATGATCTGACTGCTATTACTCTTGTTGCTATGAAACTTCATAATATGAAGCATTTTGATGAATAGTTTAATGAGTTCCTACATAGATTGCATACTTTGTCACCATAACTCATTCTTGAACCCAAATGGAAGGAAATATTTGGTTCATCATTACCATTATGGGTGTCAACACCAATAGTCAGCAAATTGCTAAGTAGCATTGGTGACTACAAATTTGGAGTAATTATGCAGGCAGTCAAAGCCATAATTGTTGAACTTTGCTCCCAAATGAAGATAGCCATAGTAGCCACGAATCCAAAGAAGTTGCATGGTTACCAGCACTATGCAAGCAATGGCACCTTTCTGCTCCAATAAATTTAGAGGGGAGAGATGTGCGTGCTTAAAGGAAAAGGAAGCACGCAACAAAGAAATTTTCAGGCAAAAAGATCATCCACCAAAATAAGTCAAAAGACTACAAACAGACACAACTATTTACAAGAAAAAAGGAAGTTCAATGTTACCACTGCAACAAAAAAGGACACATTTCTCCAAACTGTCCAAAGTTGGGGAAAAATAAAAAGAAACCCGAGAAAGGTAAAAAGAAAGTATTTTACATAAATAAATCTGGTAAGGTAAATTGTTTAAATCTTCCTGATAGCTGTGAGGAAATAACAAGTGAAGAAGAATCATATTACATCAATAAATTTCATTCTGATTCTAATAATTCTGACTCAGAAGAAGAATATTGTAGTGATCCACATTGTGCAGAATGTTTCAAAAATAATTGTGAATGCAGTGACCCAGATGTCTGCCGGTGTCATTCCTTGAATATGATGAAGAATGGTGAATCTGCTGAACATGCTAGAAATATTTTCACGCAAATGACGACAAAAACAGACCCACAATTAAAAGATATGTATAAAGAGTTGCTAATCAATCACTTAAATTCTAAGACAACCAAGCAAAGTAATCCTAACAGAGGATATGTTCCTCCAGCTTCTCTTTTCTCAGTAGAAGCCTTGACCAGGCAATTCAGGCAGGAATATTTTAGAGAAGATCTTCCCCAGACTTTGCCTAGTATCCACCAGGCAATAAAATATCTAAGGAAGACAGTAAAAGAAAATAGAAGGCTTTGTATTGAAAGTCACCAAGATTGCCAACTCAGGAAAATGAAAGCAGAATAGCCTTCTACTTCTGCACAAACACAAAATTAGACATTCCATCAGAAACCCTTTCCAGGTATAGAGATTCAAGAACCCAACATTGATGATGAGAATGATGATGAAAGGGTAGGATTAGGTTGTAATCATATTAATGGAGATGTAATGTATTGCATCAAATTAAAGGTCTTCGTTTGACGTGCATGATAACCCGTTGGAAAGATCTCTTCGAGGACTACGACAGAAGAGACGATTTTAGACAAAAAATGGTTGCCTGGTAGATTTCCAAAAGAACATCGTTTAGGGCCTCAAAACGGCTCCAGAAGTTTAGGACCTGAAAAACTGCTAAAAATAGTACATTATCCTACAATTAAGAAAATTGAAAAACTGAAAGAAGAAATGGTGGGGCTCCAAGTGGAATTGGCGGGTGGCCACCAATATCTACCGGGATCACTCAATGAAGGAAAACAACATGAAATCACAGTACTTTTATCAATCATGGCATTAATTTTCTTTTCTTACTCAATAACATTGTTAATCAACAAACTTCCAGTCGTGTGGTTATTCTGTAAATTTTAGCCTGGGGAAGTATCAATTAATTTGCACTCTTTTGGTAAAGATATTAATATTTTAGGAACCATTTATTGCTTTCGCCTTTACATTAGATTGCAGCTAATGTATTGCCATATCTAGTAGCATTATTATTATTTTATTTTAATTTCAAAATGTTATATATATATGTGGTCATGTCTAAGTGAGATTTAGGATACTCCCCTTCCCTGCCACGTTCTAGGTGGCTATATTTCTTAACACTCCCTCTCAGTACACTTAATTGTTCTTTTCTGGGATATTTTTCTATTTTCTCTTAGTGCAAGTGAGGAATTCACTTTGCAACATTCCTTCAATCTACCCATTTTTTCATCCTGCATTACAGGTGGTTGATGAAAGTTGTATGCCATTCCGCCTCCATGTAAAGTCATGGAATTTTCCTCCTTTGTATTCATTTGAAAATTACCTTTCCCACACTCACCTTATATATTAGTTCCCAACATTTTTATATATGTATTAATTCGTTCAATCAACAGGTCCCTTCAATAATTGACCCATAGGACCTTGTGTAATATTAATAAACAACTACCTTATCTCAACTTGAAAATAATTATCTCAACATAAGAATAATTATCTATTTGATAGTAATCATACTTCCTCCCTTCTTTTATATATATATATATATAATTTTTAAAGTGTTTTGTTGTTTGAAGTCCCCTTGATGCCTTTCCATCAATGATTTATATGTAGGTACCATCAAATTTCCTAATACCTAATATCACAATCTCTTACCATCTTCACGAAAGATGTTATCTTTTTCCTTATTTAAGTGAAGCTAGCCATGTCCATGTAATTTATTTGTAGAAATCATAATCAAGGTTTTACAATTCAATTATTTTCCTTGGTTTTATACATTTCCTCCCAATCTTACCTAGTACTATTGAGTTTTAAAGGCACAAGTTAATATTAAACGAGCTCTTTATGATAACTCAAGAGAATATCTTAAGAGTATTATGCCATACTTAAATTCAGTGAAGAATAACAAGAGATTCAGATCACTAAATATCGCAACTGTATCGCTCTGACTTACCCCACTCATGAGTTCCTCTTAACTCTCTTCCTCGGTTTACATCCTTTTTCTATTCCGCAATTTATTGATTAAGGTATTTTGGGTTACATAGGCCCAAACTATGGAATATTCCCCCTACCTTATGTTTTATCATCTTCCTCGATACCTCATGTTAATATAATTAATTTTTTTTCAAGCCAATCGTAATTAATCATTTGACCAAATTTCAGTTGATTCTTTAAGAGTCATATTGAAATTCCTTAGGGAACTTAAATGTTGGTGGCATGTTTCCCTTCCCATGTCAATAGGCTTTAGCCAATAGGCTAATAACACTCTAGCCCCAAGGGTTAGCTCAATTGATCGAGTCTCCGTTGTTAAGTGCCTCACTAATTAGGAGGTCAGAGGGTCAATTCTCCTTGATGCCCTTGGATTTAGGCCCTGTTAGTCTCGCCGAATTCCCTTCGAGGTTTATCTGCCCATATTTTCCCATTGATGTTCCCATTGATGGGCTTTAAAAGATTCCCTTCAAGGTTTATTTTCTCGTTGATGTTCCCATTGATGTAATGACCACCTAGTGTTGGTGAACCACAATATAAAAAATAGTATTTACACTTTCATTATCATGAATTCTAATTTCCTTAAAATAAAAAGTCTCATTTCCTTCGTTGTCTTACCCAGTTATCTTCCTATTTCACATTATCATTATTACTTTTTCTTCATCATCAATCCTTCAATTCACGTTAAGACAACAAACTCAGAGAATTTTTTTTCATCTATATCATATCATGCATAGGCTGTGTTATTCATAAGATTTGAATTATAATTATGTTTTGTTCAAAACATTTTATATTTCCTTCTATCAGTTACATGGTCCATTATCCATTTGTTCTTACTACTTTTCAGTTTTTTGATGACGTAATCAATGTTTCTCAGATAGTTACTTCCTATATTTTTCCCGTATTGAGGATTTATCATGGCGTATCTCTTGTTGTAACGTTAAATATTGGGTTTTACCTTGGTCATTCAAACTCATTGTTATTTGTTAACATGTATGAGGATTATAGTTCTGCATCCAAAATTCATCGTGATGACGATATAATATTCTCTAAAGGTTTTTACAATTTCTCAAATTGTTGTTTCTTTTCAATAATATGCATAATTAGAATTACTCTTGCAGAGATGCAAAACTACACTATACATTATATTAGTTGTGCTTCCATGGATAGGGTTATATTATATATTTTTGTTCTGTGGGTCTCTTGTAATGTCTTGTCATGTTTGGTGCATGTCTTGTCATGTTTGGTGCCTATACTTCTTGTAATGTCTTGTAATGTTTGGTGCATGTCTTGTCATGTTTGGTGCCTGTACTTCTAGTAGGAAGGATGGGATTGGTCTTGGGATACTACCTCGTACAAATTGGCTTAAAATTTAACTTATTCCTCACTCAACTATCATTTAATTCTCTCTAACATTTGCACTTATATATATATATATATTTTTTTAACTGTAATTCTTCATACCACCTTCACAATAGACTACATTGCCAATTGATAAATTCCAATCATAGAATTTTATAGTTTCGTACCATCTAGAAACATTTAGATTACATTATGTTTAGAGAATGAAATAACTTTTTTTACTAAGATAACAATATTCTACAGACCTGTGGGGTGTTCTTTAACATGCTTCTATTCCTGTTGACCATGTTGTGTTAACTTAAATCAACCTTTATATATTGAAATTGTCATTAACAGTCATAATCAAAATTTTCTTGTCCTCGTTTAACTTATACTTTCCAATGGTGAGACATTTATAGAATAAACGAATTAGTGAATCATGGTATTATGAGTTCATAACTTACAACACTTTTATAATGATACATTCTCCTTGATTTAGCTTATGAATGGCGATGGATTCATGTTTCCTTTTATCTTTGGGCATAAAAAATATCATAACACACACATAACACACACAACACTGATAAAACTCTTCATTGGTTCGAACATAAATTGAATATAATGTGATTATGAGGGATAATCTCTGATGGCTTAGAGATTATTTGAAACACATTGTAAATTCCTTGTCATCTAATACACTCATGAACAGTGGAAATGGAGATATGGAGTAGCTAAATTTAGATTTGTCTACTATTATATGTATATTCAAAGATAAAGTTGCATCTCTAGGTTACAAAGTTTGGTCCCAACAACAAATCCTGATTTGATGCTAATTATGAATTCCAACAGTGTTGATTAGCATTTGATATAAGAAACACATAGGCTGAACATTTAACTAAGGTAGTATGATATACAAAAGCAAGTAGAAATGTAGATGGATTGGCATTGCACCGAGATCTATAGGGACATGCATGTTATTTTGTGGCTAACATATACTTATTAGATCCTGATTGGAAATACTCCAACCTTTATTTGTAGTTGGGTCAAGTAGTCACTACACTAGCAAGATATGCATATATGATTGATGAGGTGTTGATATCTTAGAAGGCAAATCAACTATTTATAGAAACATAAAAAAAAGGGGAGAGTGAAAAGATAAAATTGTATCAAGTTAAATGTTATCATAACCATGCTAAGATAAAACTAAACCATGGAAACAACTCTTTCTTTGTTGTTGTTGTTTTTTTCTTTGTTAGTTCAGAGCATACATAACACACAACGGATTCATACTCAAAGACTTAGACAGCAATAGCAAATAATAACTCACAATGACAGACAAATGGAGAAACAACAAGATTACTTAGACAGAAACAACAGAATAGATAAAACAATCACTGGAGAAAAGAAATCACTTTGCATTACATAACAGGCTTGGGCCTTGGCTTGCTTTCCTTGGCTAGAGAAATTACAAATTTATAGAGGCAAAAGAAGGATCTAGAATCTTGTGTTGGATTTAGATGGAGATCTGGAATGATCTAGAAACCACTGGCGGTATAAGAGGATCTAGAATCCCGCATGTGATTCTAAAAACTAATGGCAGTGTAGAAAGATCTAGAATCCTGGAGATCTAGAAAGATATGATCTAGAATCCTCCGTGAATTTGACTTCACACTTAACATTCTCCTAGTTGAAGCCAAATAAGAGTGATCAAGTCACACCGAGTCCTACCATGCCTCTACATAATTCATGTTTATTTCATGGTAGAATCTTAGTGAGCATATCAGCAGGGTTCTTATCTGTATGGATCTTTTCTAAGGATAATTGTTCTTCCTCCAACACATGCCGGATCCAATGGTACCTTAAGTCAATGTGCTTTGTTTTTGAATGAAACGCTGGGTTTTTCACCAAGTGAATGGCACTCTCACTATCACAATATAACACATACTTGTCTTGCTTTATTCCTATCTCTACTAGGAATCACTACATCCACAACATCTCTTTACAAGCTTCTGTTGCAGCAGCTATGTACTCTGCTTCTGTTGTAGAGAGGGCTACTATTCTTTGTAGTCTTGACACCCAAGATACTGCTGCACCTGCAAATGTATACAAATAACCTGTAGTGGACTTTCTGGTATCCATATCTCTAGCCATATATGCATCTGTAAATCCTTCAAGCACAGTCTCATCATGACCAAAACATAAACAGTAATGACTAGTACCCTTGAGATACCTTAAAATCCATTTTACTGCTTCTGGATTCATAAGGAACCTACTCACTACTCCCACTGAATATGCAATGTCTGGTCGTGTGCATACCATGGCATACATTAAGCTGCCAACTGCTAAAGAATAAGGAATTTTGTTCATCTCTTCTTTCTCTTTGTCATTACTAGGACATAATTCAGTACTGAGCTTGAAGTGGGCTGCAAAGTGGTGTACCAACTGGCTTGGCATCCTTCATATTAAATCTATCAAGCACTCTCTTGATATGTTTTTCTTGTGACAGCCACAACCTTTTGTTTTTCCTGTCACGCATAGTCTGCATGCCCAATATCTGTTGTGCTGGTCCCAAATCCTTCATTGCAAATTTGCTACCCAAATCTTTCTTCATCATATTGATCTTATTCTTATCATGCCCAACAATCAACATGTCATCCACATATAACAATAATATGATATACTTTTCCTGATCATACCTCTTGATATAGACAAAATGGTCAGCTTCCAACCTCTGAAAACTATGTTCCAACATGAATGGATCAAATTTCTTGTACCATTGTTGAGGTGCCTGTTTCAACCCATAGAGACTCTTCTTCAACCTACAAATAAGGCCTTCTTTTCCTTTTCCTATGAAGCCTTCTGGCTTCTCCATATAAATTTCTTCCTCCAATTCACCATGAAGGAAAGCAATTTTGTACATCTAACAATTCACATTCTAGGTCTAAAGCAACAACTAGACCAAGAATGACTCTAATGGATGACATTTTAACAACAGGTGACAAAATTTTAGTGAAGTAAATACCTTCTTTTTAGGCAAAACCTTTCACCACCAGTCTTGCTTTATACCTCTCCTTATTTTCGTCACCTTCATGCTTAATCCTATACACCCATTTGTTTTGTAGAGTCTTTCTACCTTTTGGGAGGTTTACCAACTCCCAAGTTTTATTTTCCTGCAAACAGTTCATTTCTTCTTCCATTGCTTTCTTCCATTCTTTACTGTGCTCGACTTTGCAAGCTTCTTGAAAACAATTAGGTTCACCTTCATCAGCCAACAAAATATAGTTTGAAGGAGAATACCTTTGTGAAGGCTTATGATACCTAGAAGATCTGTGAACCAACTGCGGTGGTGCATTGTCAGGTTGAATCTCCTGTAAATGTTCCTGCAAGATTCCTTCTTCTTGTTGTTCATTATTTTCCACTTGTTGTTATTCATGCTCTTGAATTTGCTATTCATTTTCTTGTATTGGTGGTATGTTTTCATGCTGCTCTTCATACCTGTCAATAACCTTCTTAACCTCCAACTCACCTACAGTTCTCTTGAACATTTCTGACTCATTAACTATAACATCCCTGCTTCTAATAATTTTATGTTTGACTGGATCCCATAGACGATAACCAAGATCTTCATCCGCATATCCCAAAAAAATGCATTTGATAGATTTATCATCTAGCTTAGTTCTATTTTCTTTGGGAATATGTACGAATGCTTCACATCCAAAGATTTTCAAGTGAGAATAATTCAAATTCTTACCAGTCCAAACTTCTTTAGGGATACCGCCATCCAAGGCTGTAGTTGGAGATCTATTTATGAGCTAGCAAGCGGTCCTGACTGCTTCAGCCCAAAAATTCTTCCCCAAACCGGAATTGGACAACATACTTCGCACCTTTTCCATAATGGTGCGATTCATCCTTTCTGTGACACCATTGTATTAAGGAGTACCAGGCACAGTCTTCTCATGCTTTATGCCAAACCTGTTACAATATTCCTTAAATGCATTTGAGTAATATTCTCCACCATTATTTGTTCTTAAACACTTTAGCATTTTGTTAGTCTCTCTTTCAACAGCAACATGGAATTTTTGAAATATTCCAAACACTTCACTTTTATTTTCATAGGATATGCCCAAACCTTCCTAGATGCATCATCTATAAATGTTACAAAATATGATGCTTCTCCTAATGATTTGATGTTAACAGGCCCAAATACATCTGAGTGTACCAATTCTAACACATTTTTCTTTCTGCCATGGTCACCTCTAAGGAATGAAACCCTTCTTTGTCTACCATATATACAATGTTCACAAAGATCAAGATTGTAGGATTTCAAACCTGGCAATAAATTTTTACCAACAAGGATTTTTAAGCCTTTCTCGCTCATGTGACCCAAACGCTTATGCCACAGATCTGCTAAATCTCCTTCTTTTGTGACAGCAGCCAAACCTAATTTTCCTGTCGTTGTCTTTATTGTGTATAATCTTCCTGTCTTGGGTCCTTTGGCCACAACCAATGCACCTTTGCTAATTTTCCAGCCTCTTTTTCCAAAGTTTGTCAAATAGCCTTCATCATCCAGTCGTCCCATAAAGATTAAACTCATGCTTATTTCTGGTACATGCCCGACTTGTTTCAACAATATATCTTGTCCATCTTTCATCTTGATATGAACATCTCCCACTCCAACAATACTGCAAAAATGATTATTTCCCAATTGCACTCTACCATAATCATCAGGATTATATGAAACAAAACTATCTTTGCATGGGGTTACATGGTGAGATGCCCCATAGTCAAGGATTCAGTCAAAGCTACTGCTAGATGTATATACACATGCATCCTCTACTGAAACAGTAAACAACACATCACCATCTGTTGCTACAGCAGTAGTCTCACCTTCATTTGTGCTGGATGACTTCTGATTTGTACTAGACGGTCTCTGATCCTTTTGTTCTTTCTTCCAGAATCGACATTCTTTCTTCATGTGCCCGGTTTTGCCACAATGAAAGCAGATGATC
>APFE030456444.1:83077-121368 GCA_000404065.3 Pinus taeda | reverse complement strand
AAAATATATATTATAAAATTATTTAACTTTTGTCCTTTTAAATAATACCTTCAACAGCACTCTGATATATTAATAATATAATTATTTATTAAACAAAATAATTTATAGGCAATCTTCCTTCTTCTCCAAGTCCTTAGTTCTGTCATTTAGTAGTTGCCACCTCTGATAGCTGTTATGTCATCTCCTCGTCTGAGGAATATTCCGATAGTCTAAACACTTGTGACCCCGTCGTCTCTCATTGGTCCTTCCTGCCCACTTGCGGTTGCTTTGTTGGCTCAATTATGCAGTTCGATCTCTGGGGCCGTCGTCGCCACCGCTCTAGGAGAGTGTCTCGAAAGGACATATGGAATCTTGTCACCTACAAACTGAAGTTAGTAAAGGTTATTTGTTCTATCTCCTTGCAGTGAATTATCTCATCCATGCAAGAGGACTGAATCTTGTCACCTACAAACTGAAGTTAGTAAAGGTTATTTGTTCTATCTCCTTGCAGTGAATTATCTCATCCATGCAAGAGGACTGAATCTTGGCAGCAGACTAAGGCAGCATTGGAAGCATACTCCTTCCCTTTGAGCATATCTAACTCCATAATCAACATCAGCTTGAGTTATTTTTCCCAGCAGGATGCTAACATAATTTTCACCATGATTCATCATTAAAACAACAACATTATGCCCACAGGTTAGGAAACCCTTAAAATCCTCAAACGGTGTCACTCACAACAGAGCATGATCAACTTGTTTATAATTCAAGGGGCAGAATTGATGTAAATGGAGGTATTCCCATAACAAACAACCCTATCACTTTGTTGTGTATGGTTGCGTGAAAAGCAAATATATATGCGCGTCAACTTTCGCAGATTTTTATTTTTATAGCCATTTATTAATCAATTGCAGCATAAATGGGTTACATACTTATCGTTGAAAGGTTTGCGTGTATAATTCTTGCTACTGTGCTGTCTATTGATTATTAGTTTGTGTTGGGTGAGTTCGACTACAAAGATGCTCTGCATAAATCTATTATGTCTCTGGAGGCTCAACATTCAGGAAAATTGTCCAACAGTAGCAACATGATAAGGTGGAGAGGAGATTTTGCTTTCACAAATGGACAAATCCAAAATGTAAGGACAATATTTTCTCATTTTGGTATTGCTATCTGTTCCTGAATGTTTTAGAAATATTGTTTCTTGAATTTTTGACAAGTGTTGTGAATCACCGAAAATGGGAAAATAATGAGGTCGATCTTATTAATGCATAAATATCTTATCAATGGGAAAATAACGAGGATATCTATTTTGGTAAAGGAGATAGCTCACCCACAACTTACTTCCTGAACTTATTTAGATCAAACAATTGATTTCTTGGAATTGATCTCTCGGATCTCTTGAGATAAGATATTTTGGAAATATATAATTATCAGATTCCAAGATATATTGGAAACATATAATTAACATAGGGATGCCCCACACCCCACAATGTGACAGCAGAATGGCACTCCTTGATGGTGGATTTTGAAGGACATATGGAATCCTTTCACCTACTAATTCAAGTTAGTAGAGGTTATTTGTTCTATCTCCTAGCAGCGAATTATCTCATCCATGCAAGAAGACTGAATCTGGGCAGCAGACTAAGGCAACATTGGAAGATACTCCTTCCCTTTGAGCAAATCTATCTCCATAATCAGCATTAGCTTGAGTTATTTTCCTCAGAAGGATGCTAACATAATTTTGACCATGATTTATCATTAAACCATCAACATTATACCCACGGGTTATGTAGCCCTTAAAATCCTCAAAGAGCATCATTCCCAACAGAGTATGATCAACTTGTTTATGATTCAAGGGGGTCGAATTGACGTAAACAGAGGCATTCCCATAACAAACAACCCTGTCACTTTGTTAGGTACCCAACATAGCATGATCAACTTGTTTATGATTCAAGGGGGGTGAATTGATGTAAATGGAGGTATTCCCATAACAAATAACCCTGTCACTTTGTTGGGTATGGTTGCGCAAGACACAAATATATATATATGTGTCAACTTTGCAGATTTTTATTTTTGTAGCCATTTATTCATCAATTGCAGCAGAAATGGGTTACATATAATTCTTGCTACTACGTTGTCTGTTGATCATTAGTTTGCGTTGGGTGAGTTTGACTACAAAGATGCTCTGCATAAACCTATTTTGTTGTTGGAGGCTCAACATTCAGGAAAATTGTCCAGCATTAGCAACATGATAAGGTGGAGAGGAGATTTTGCTCTCATAGATGGACAAATCCAAAATATAATAACAATATTTTCTCATTTTGTTATTGCCATATGTTCCTAAATGTTTATGATGTTTTTAACTACATTATTATTGATATTTAACCTTCCCCACAATCCAAGGAAGAGAGCTTAACCTTGTGTGTTTTATTTTATGTGCTTACTTCTATGCTTACGTTCTGATTGGGGATTACAAGACAAAATATGTATGTGCATTTTAAGTTGCACTTAAATCTCAAATGCTGACAAGGTTGTTCTTAGCAATGTAAGGACAGTTGCAGGGTTGAGCAGTCTTATTTTTTTTGTTATTCATTTTAATCTTGAATTTTTAAATATAGAGAAAAAAATATGCCAAACAATTTTTACTCAATAGATTTTAATCTGATAGATTATATATTTAAGGTTAAAATGGGGAGCAATTGGTGATTAACTGATTAACTATAGTGTTAAGTCACTCTTTATGCATAGAACAGTTGGTAATAGAGTGTAAAATCACTCTTCAGGCATAGACGCAGTAGATTTTAATATGATAGTTTATATATTTAAGGTTAAAATGGGGAGCAATTGGTGATTAACTGATTAACTATAGTGTTAAGTCACTCTTTATGCATAGAACAGTTGGTAATAGAGTGTAAAATCACTCTTCAGGCATAGACGCAGTAGATTTTAATATGATAGTTTATATATTTAAGGTTAATATGGGGAGAAATTGGTGATTAACTGTAGTGTTAAGTCACTTTTCAGGCATAGATTCAGGCATAGAACAGTTGGTAATAGAGTGTATTGTTAAAACACTGTAGTCTCAAATTCAGGAAAAAGAAAGAAAGAAAGAAAAAGAAAAAGAAAAAGAGAGGGTTAAATGAATCTATACTCATACACTTAAATTTGTTTTATATTTTAATCTTTCTCTTTCATGCATTTAAATTTGTTTTATATTTTAATCTTTCTCACTGGGCATCTACCAAGCAGGCTTAACACCTAAAGGACTATGCTAAAACTGTTGTCCTTTACATTATCGAGATTATAATTAAAACATCTTACCTTGCTTCCTGTTGAACATAGAGATTTCCCATAATTTGATTGATTTCAGAGTGTTGGAATTTGTTTTATTCCAACGACTATATTGCCCAAGAGCACAAGCATTATTTTTCACTTGAACATTGGGACTGTAATCAATGTTGTTATAGCCTTAAGAGTAATGATTATTTCAAATGGAATTTTATATGGCTTACTAAACATACATAACTTCGAACCTCTAGATTTTTGGAAAATTTCAGTTAGATTTTGTTAATATGGTTTTCATGTTTTGAGAAAGAAAATTTTTCTATGTCTTGAACAAAGTTCAATTTCTTGGAACTTTGAGTTGGTAGTATGTTAGTTTGATAGTCGTTTGTCCAAACAAAAGTCTTATTTTCATTGCATCATGAGATCAGCCTTGAATTACTTTGTTCTGCTATTTTTTTGCCATGCCCTCTAAATGGACCTGTAGACTGTAATCAATCTTGAGATAGTTTTGAATATTGTTATTATTTAAGATGGACATTTATATATAATAGAAGTTTTAAGCTCAATCATATTATGTAACTATGGCAAAAGATAATAGCTTAAATGATAGTTAGTGGGTTTAATTTTCCTTCCATTCACCCATACATATTAGTTTATGTAGCAAAATATGAACATGTTAAATATCATAACAAGTAATTTGTAAAAGCCTAAAAAAAAATGAATATCTTGAAATTTATAGTGAAAACCATTATAATTACAAAAAAGAAAGAAAGAAAGAAAGAAAAGTCATACACAGATTGACAACATAACTCCCATGCCAATAGAATACACTACCATACAGAATGTGAAGTATAACTATATTGCAAATTGCCTCCTCTATTTGATATGTATGATCCATAGTTTGTCTTGTTTTTCAACTAAAGCTTTTAATCATCAGCCATAGCTGGACAGAGAGAAATAGGAAGACCACAATATTTGTATAAAGTATAAGCTAGACCACCTTGAACTTTTTTTTTGTATGTGCCTCTGGCAAGCATTTCCTCATACCTGTTGTATGACTGTTGTTTCTCTAGTCTCATTTGCTGGTGAAATTCAACAATGAAAGCTTCAACCAACTTGTTGGTTTCTTCAACACAAGACACTATGTTCTGGTGATGACCCCATCAATCCTTAATGGGCTGCTCAGACTGTTGCCTTCCCTTGAAGACACTGGTTCTCCTCAATAGAGGGGGAACGTGTCGTGATTGCTCCATAATTTTCCTTCTTCTTCTTGCCATGTAGAATGACCTCTCTTACTTTCTATACTTGGGCTTTCATAGGTGTACAACTTTTGCTAGAGCACTCAATAATGGTTTTGCAAGATTGGCCAGGGAAAACTTCATATTCTTTTTCTTGCCCACCTATAAACATTTATAACAGATATCTCCTAAAAGCACACTCAATTTTTTAACAAATTCAAGGATACAACCATGCCCAAATTTTTAGCAAAATTCAAGAATACAACCACGCCCAACTTTTTGACAAATTCAAGAATGTAACAATGGTGCACAATCACATACAAACAATAAAAGTTATAAGGTGGAGGAGGTGACAGAGTGACAACATAACTCCCATGCCAATATAATACACTACCATACCAAACGTGAAGTATAACTATATTGCAAATTGCCTCCTCTATTTGAGATGTATGATCCACAGTTTGTCATGTATGATCGACAGAGACAAATAGGAAGACCACAATATTTGTATAAAATATAAGCCAGACCACCTTGAACTTTTTTTCTCTGTGTGCCTCTGGCAAGCATTTCCTCATACCTCCTATATGACTATTGTTTCTCCAGTCTCATTTGCTGGGGAAATTCATCAATGAAAGCTTCATAAAATTTGGTTTCTTCAACACTAGACGCTATATTCTGGTTATGACCCCATCAATCCTTAATGGGAAGCTCAAACTGTTTCCTTCCCTTGATTACATAGGAGAGCAAGCTACAAATGGTTTAATATAATTTCTTTAAATATAAAAATGTCATGTGTGCAATTCTGGCTAATAAATTGTGATTTGAAGTAATTTTTTAAAATATAAAAATGGCATATGTGCAGAGTATTGGAATTAGTTTTTTTCCAACAACTATATTCCCCAGGAGCACAAGCAATATTTTCATTTGAACATTGGGACTGTAATCAATCTTGTTACAGTCTCAAGAGTAATGATTATTTTAGATGGAATATTATATGGCTTGCTGTTAAACTTACGGTAACTTCGAACCTCTATACTTTTGGAAAATTTCAGTTAGATTTTGTGAATATGGCTTTCATTATTGAGAAATAAAATTAGACTTACTGTCTACGTCTTGATCAAGTTTCTTGGAATTTTGAGTTGGTAGTATGTTAGTTTGATAGTTGTTTGTCTAAACATAAGTCTTATTTTCATTACATCATGAGATCAACCTTGAATTACTCTGTTCTACTATTTTTTTTTTCCATGCACTCTAAATGGACCTACAAATTGTAATCAATCTTGAGACAGTTTTAAAGATCATTATTATTTAAGATGGACATTTACATATAATAATAGAAAAAATAAAAAGCCATGGAGATAAAGGATGTTGAATGACATTCAATGGTTTATTGATGGAGAAAAATCATGCTAGCTGCCATTCAATGATTTACCGACATTGAAATTCCAAATTTACACATTTTTTCTAGGTTGTAAAATGAGTTTTTAGGTTCAATCATATTATGTAACTATAGCAAAGGATAATACCTTAAATGATAATTAGTGGGTTTAATTCTCTTTCCATTCACCCCATACATGTTACATGTTAGTTTATGTGACAAAAATATAAATATGTTAAATATCATAACAAGTAATTCCTAAAAGCTTAAATATAAAGAGAATTTGAATATCTTAAAATTTAGAGTGAAAACCATTATAATTACAAAAAAAAAATGAAAGAAACAAAAAAAATCAAAATCTGTCATGTAGAGAGTGACAACATAACTCCCATGCCAATACAATGCAATACCATACAGAACATTCAGTATAACTATATTGCAAATTGCCTCTATTTGATATACACATGATTCACAGTTTTTCCTATTTTTCAACCGAAGTTTTTAATCAACGACCATCGCTAGACAGATACAAATAGGAAGACCATAGTATTTGTATAAAATATAAGGTATACCGCCTTGAACTTTTTTTCTCTATGTACCTCTGGCAAGCATTTCCTTATACCTCCTATATGACTGTTGTTTCTCCAGTCTCATTTGCTGGTGAAATTCATCAATGAAAGCTTCAACCAACTTGCATTTTCTCATACCTCTTGTATGATTATTGTTTCTCCAGTCTCATTGGCTAGTGAAATTCGTCAATGAAAGCTTCAACCAACTTGCTGGTTTCTTCAACACAAGACACTATGTTATGGTGATGACCCCATCAGTCCTTAATGAGTTGCTCAGAAGGCAACCGGTTCTCCTCAACACATGGGACATGTATCATGATTGCTCAATTATTTTCCTTCTTCTTCTTCTAGAGAATAACCTCTCTTATCTTGTACTTGGGCTTTCATAGGGTATAGCTTTTGCCAGAGCACTCAGCAATTGTTTTGCAAGATTGGCCAGGGAATCTTCATCTTCTTTTTCTTGCTAGACTGTAAACATTTATAACAGATATCCCCTAGAAGCACACTCTATTTTTTAACAAATTCAAGAATACAACCATGCCCAACTTTTTAACAAATTCAAGAATGCAACCATGTTGCACAATCACATACAAACCAAAAAACCTGAGGAGGTGACTGTAAATTTTGCACACAATGCAATGTACTAGTCATAAGGTTGTGAATTATTGAGTTGCAAATATTCTCTTGAACCACATTTTGTTTCAGTTGGAAACAAATATTTTTAATGTAAGGAAAATACATAGCTTTGGAAACAAATATTTTTAATGTAAGGACAATACATAGCTTTTGATGTGACTCGTTATATCTTTTGTTGTTTTCAATTATATTAGGCCTTACGAAAGGGATGAAACAATCTATCGCTTCACCTTTTTCTTCAGTACCATTATTGCACATCTCAATTACTTATTAATCATTAATTATTTCATTTCAGAATATATGTTATACTAAGTAGGTGTTAGAGTTGAACTTATGAAAAAAGATTAGCACTACAATTTCTATCAATCATTTGAGAAACTTTAATTGAATTTACGAAAATGGACTTACGTTACTATTTCTATCAATCATGTGAGAAACTTTAATGGGCACACCCACAAATGGATTTGATTACTTAAGCATGACATAAAAAATTATAGTCTCAACTTTTAATTGCAACTTGACTACATTGGAGAGCAAGCTACGGATGGTTTAATATAAATTTTTTAAATATAAAAATGTCGCGTGTGCAATTCTCGCTAATAAATTGTGATTTAATATAATTTTTTTAAATATAAAAATGGCATGTGTGTAGAGTTTTGGAATTTGTTTTTTTCCAGCGACTGTATTGCCCATGAGCATAAGCAATATTTTTCACTTGAACATTGGTACTGTAATCAATCTTACTACAGTCTCAAGAGTAATGATTATTTCAGATGGAATTTTATATGGCTTACTGATAAACATATAAAAACTTCGAACCTCTAAACTTTTGCAAAATTTCAATTAGATTTTGTGAATATGGATTTTATGTATTGAGAAATAAAATTAGCCTTACTGTCTGTCTTGAACAAATTTCTTGGAACTTTGAGTTGGTAGTATGTTAGTTTGATAGTCGTTTGTCCAAACATAAGTCTTATTTTCATTGCATCATGAGATCAGCTTTGAATTACTCTGTTCTGCTACTTTTTTTTGCTATGCACTCTAAATGGACCTGCATATTGTAATAAATCTAGAGATAGTTTTGAAGATTGTTATTATTTGCACTCTAAATGGACTTGCAGATTGTAATCAACCTTGAGACAATTTTGAAGATTGCTATTATTTAAGATGGACATTTACATATAATAATAGAAAATATAAAAAGCTAAGGAGATAGAGGATGCTGAATGACATTCAATGGTTAATGGTATAATGATGGATAGAAATCATGCTCGCTGACATTCAATCATTTACTGGCATTGAAATTCCAAATTTACACATTTTTCTGGATTGTAGAATGAGCTTTTAGGTTCAATCATATCATGTAACTATAACAAAGGATAATACCTTAAATCATAGTTAATAGGTTTAATTCTCCTTTCATTTACCCATACATGTTAATTTATCTGACAAAAATATAAACATGTTAACTCTCATAACAAGTAATTCCTAAAAGCCTAAATATAAAGAAAATTTGAATATCTTAAAATTTAGAGTAAAAACCATTGTAATTACACTAAAAAAAAAAAATCAAAATCTGTCGTGCACAGAGTGACAACATAACTCCCATGGCAATAAAATGCAATACCATACAGAACGTGAAGTATAACTATATTGCAAATTGCCTTCTCTATTTGATATACGTATGATCCACAGTTTTTCCTGTTCTTCAACTGAAGTTTTTAATCAACGACCATAGCTGGACAGAGACGGATAGGAAGGCCATAGTATTTGCATAAAATATAAGCCAGACCACCTTGAACTTTTTTCTCTATGTACCTCTGGCAAGCATTTCCTCATACCTCCTGTATGACTGTTGTTTCTCCAGTCTCATTTGCTGGTGAAATTCATCAATGAAAGCTTCAACCAACTTGTTGGTTTCTTCAACACAAGACACTATGTTCTAGTGATGACCCCCATCAGTCCTTAATGGGCCACTAAGACTGTTGCCTTCTCTTGAAGGCAATTGGTTCTCCACAACAGGGGACACGTATCATGATTGCTCCATAATTTTCTTTTTTCTTCTTGCCATGTAGAATGAGCTCTCTTACTTTTTGTACTTGGGCTTTCACAGGGGTACAACTTTATAATCCATGATATAACTATATTATGCAAAATTTAAATTTGGTAGTTTTTCTTACATAAACACTGATAAATAAATAACATTGCATAGAATTTTGACTTCCATTTTCTATGTTACTCCTTTTTACTCTCTTGCCTTACGACATTCCCATTGCAACATGTGGTGTGGTGTAAGTGCTAGTTATGAAAACATAAGCTATATCAACCACATTAATATTTTTGATATGATTGTATCATTAAAATAAAAATTTCAAAATATTTTTTTATGAATATTGATGAAACTTTCCAAATTATTTATTTTTGCATATTAACGGACTTCTGATTTTTAAAAATTTGTATAAGATTTTAGTTAAAATTCACCAGACAAAATCATGAGAATAAGGGTAATTTAAACTTTTAGTTAGACTACTGGTATAAAAAAACAGTAACATTTTAAATTATTGTTTCTTAAACCAAAAATAGTTTGTATAATTTGAAGTGAATGAACTGAAATAAATAATGAAAGATATTAAATGGCTATAGAATAAACTGAAATGGAGACAATAGTGTTCTTATGGGGGTTTGCGAAGTCCCAGCTACTCAATTGCCTAAGGAATCAATCAAATATTTATTTATTTTATAGAGATATCCAAAATAAAAAAAACTGAACCAGTGAAAATAGTTATAACTAGCTCCATGTAACGCATGGCTCGACCAACGGGCTGCCATCGATTTCTCGCTCTATTTTCTCCAAACTATTTACCCGCCCACTCCAATCCTTTCTCGCTCTATTTTCTCCAAACTATTTACCCGCCCACTCCAATCCCCGGCGGAGCCGCTCACCTGATTCAGGGGGTGATTAACTAAAAGAATAAAATAACAAACCACCCGAAACTATTTACCCACCCACTCCAATCCCCGGCGGAGCCGCTCACCTGATTCAGAGGGTGATTAACCAAAAGAATAAGATAGCAAACCAATAAGATAGAATAGTGGTGATTTTGATGAACACCCTACACTGAAAACTTGTGAGCGATTTGTCAATCCCATCTCTCAGAAACTGACCATTACTTCACTTGCTAACAGAGTCGGATGGCTACAGATTTCACTAATGCACTTTCATTCAGGGACGGATTTTATTTATACCTTCTTCAGATTCTCTGTTTCATCGAACTCCACTTCCAATAAATTAGAGTACTTGACCTCCATTCCTTTTTGGGTTTGCACCTCCTCAAAAGAAGAACCTTGGTATATCAAAATCTCTGTATGATAGAGGGAGGAGCCCAAAAGTAAGAAGTAATTTTCCATTGGAAGATCAATCCATGATCAAATCAAACACGGACGAGGATTGAAATCCCTTGCGTCCATCTGCTCATGCGTAGGAACATTCAAGCCCCTCAAATATGACTGAAATAAGTGGCTGCGTAGGAACATTCTAGCCCTCAAATTTCACAGAAATAATTGTTTCATTAGCCGGTGGTGGGATTTTATCCTTTCCCCCTTCCCTAGTTTCAACTATCAGTTTCCAATTAAAAACAAATAGTGTGGCCATGCAAATTCAAAATAGTGTGGCCGTGGGTTTAACTAATCTTTTGGACATCATTGACAAATCATATCCTATAGAAACTCAGGCCTGAGCTACACTCACATGACACATAAATTAACACTATTTAATAATTAACCATATTTAATAATGATTAAGATGAATACTAATAACACATAAATTAACAATATTTAATAATGATTAAGATGAATACTAACAAAATAAAAATATTTTAAGTAGATATTTACAAAATCCCAAAATATATTTTCATCATATTTCATACTTATTATGTTCTTTATTTTTCTCATATTGATTTAGTGTGAATAGAAGCTTTTTGAATTACCATTGAAATTTTTAACTAAAAACATATCATATTATAGTGTAAAAACACATCATATTATAGTGTAGCTTATATTGTATTTCTCAATATTAAAAAATTATTTCCCAGTTCCACAATTCTATTTACAATTTATTATATTACAATTTATTATATGATTTCTATTTAGTGTGAATGGAAGATGATTTGAATTACCTTTGAAAATTTTAACTAAAAATATATCATATTATAGTGTAGTTTATATTGTATTTCTCAATATTAAAAATTTATTTCTCTATCCTATATGTTCCACATAATTCTATTTACATTTCATTATATGATTACAATTTTAATGCATTTTATTGATTTTAGTATTTTTATATATTTTAGAATTATAACATAACATAAATTAGATATGAAGAAAATGTATAGGACTTCAACTTATAATATATGTATTTTAAAATTGGTTTTCATTATTTATATTGTTAAGCACTTCTCTCATAATTTGTATTATTGTAATGTAAAACCAATTTTGCAAAACAATTTCTTTTTTATCTTATCATCAATTATAACATTACATCAGTTCTCATATGTGTATCCTATAATATATTATATTTTATTATTGTTCAAATCAACCTGCTATTATAAATCAGTTTTTAATGTATCCATTTTTTTGTTTGTTAGTTTATGTGAGTTTTGAGATGACTCGCATGACTAACCTATGGCTTGAGTAGCTGCAACGCAAAGGCATCTAAGCCATCAAAATCACATAAAGATCGTACCCAACCTATGCCACACCGACTCTTAGCATGGTTGGATGTTTTCCCATGTAGTTTCAAATTGATGATCTTTACACCATAGCGTGTTTTGACAGAACACCCTATCATAGTCCTCGCTACACCCCATGGGAAATTCCAATGTATCATATTTTTTTTTGTATCTTCAACATTGATGAGGCTACATCATGTTTATGATCAAGAATAACACATGAATAGGGACGAGAACTGAACCTACGACTTAGCATCTAGGAGTGCAAGTTAATAGTGCACCCAATCACCATCCATCCAAGACCCATTGGACAATATATTATTACTAAAATCCATGCATCTTCTTGTTTTTCATTATTTCATTATTGAAATAAATTCAACTAATTTATTTACATATTTTTCAGTGTACAATTTTTGAAATAAATGTACCCTGATGTTTTTGTCTTGTATCTTTATTGATGTTATCTCATTCTTAAAATGATTGGAATTACAACAAAACCATTGCAACTTCCTAATTGTTGTGCATCATTATTTGTTATATCATCGCTAAAATCAATATATTTAATTATTTTTTATTGTATCGTTAGATTTTTTATAGTACATGATTATATTGCATTTATTAGTTGTTTCTAATAATGGAGCATATCAATAGTGTTAAGCTCCATCTCTTAAATTTTTCTACTACTACAAAGTGTGTCGATTTTGGAATAGGAATTCGATAAATTTAATTTAATTATTAATAATTATTACATGGACAATAGGAATTGTTGATACAAATTGTTAACATTGATTCATGCTTCCCCACTGAGCATGGTAGGAATTTCCCAATTAGTTTGTACATACTAATATATTAATATATATTATTATTATTATTTTTGTAAGCTTGGTAGATCCTTCCATTTTCATTAAATATAAGCAAGTTACATCCACATATGAATAGTTAGGTGGCCTCAACTTTACCAAAGGGAAACCAAGTCTGTTGGCCACATAATTGCTTGATAAGCCATCCCATAGCAAAAAATGATAAGTCTTTCCACCCAAGATATATAAATTTGTATATCATGACCATGTCCATACTCTATTTTCCTATAGACATATACAACATCATGTTGAAAATTAAAAGCTAACCGCATATATACCAAACAAAATTAAAACCAACTTTCATCCTATTCATCTCACTTGGCAGAAGCAAATTCGACTGGGGTCAGGTCCTTAACATTAGAACCAGGCCTCACTGTTTGTAAGAGAAGATAGGGGAGGTGATCCTCGATTCAGCAAAGGCGTCCATCCTATTTTTGCAGTTGCAATTGAATTTTCTTGTAGTTGGGGAAGTCTTATATCGTTGCTACCATGCTCACTGAAATATGCTCCAAGGCCTTTCTTAGGAGACTTTTCATGGTGAACAATACAAATACAAAGTTTTTTTAAACTAGGTCACTCACCCGCGAGTATGCCTAGGATCTGGCACCATCGCTCGCCAGTGCTCCATCTCGATATCTGTCAAGCTCGCCTAGTGGTTCAGATCTGCTTCCCACTCCTCAATCAATCTCTTGATTTCTTCACTAGTCCCTTCACGATAAGCGTTGATCGCATCATTAATGATGTCGGCTACCAGCTTACGTCCCCTTGTTCTGCCACCTGAGGAACTGGGTTGTTCCTCCTGCACTGTCACCCGAGGCCTCCTACCGCGGCCCCCATCGCAGCCCCTAACATTCACAGCTCTCACCATCACAACCAACTCATAGTGCCTAGTAAAAAGATGGATGGTGCCAGATGTCTATACAGGTGGTAGCTCGAGCCCAGAAGCCCTTCGCTTCCAGGTGAACCTACCTCCCCACACACCTGACAGGGGAGAACAAAACAATAATTTCCATAATATAAAATGTTGAATCTCCGCTAATCTCATCCCATGCATCCTATCAAGGTCTTTCATCCCACCCAGGAATTTAGTTTCCTTAACCCATAACCAATTTGCAAAGTATCCAGAAATAGAGTTTAAGAGACCACCATAACCAACGGCAACAACATTATAATGATCCCCAAACCCTAAGCAGTGTAGTCCCTAAATTGCGATCTCGCAAAAGCTTCCACGACGACCATGGATGTAGAAAAAAGCAAGACACACGACAAAATTTTTACAATGCCGGACCGCTAATTATGTAGGGGGTGAAACTTCCCCTCAACCCCATAAATTACAGTAAAACTGACCCTATATGCAGAGCTGAAGACAAACCAACCACAAACCCTAGGGTCTTCGAACCAAACCAAACAACAATATTCCCTAGGGCTAGCGCCCCGAACCCACATCCCATATAATCCCGTTCAGGAGAGAAGAATTTCATAACATATCGACACAGATACCATACCAGTTAGGATAACATACTACAACAATACTACCGATGCCAGTGTCTTCCAGCATCCCTAGTTACTCCCACCAGCAGACAATTCGACCCCATTCAAAACCCAGTCCCATGACCAGACAATTTGATGCATGGAGGGGGAGAAGAAATAATTAACATACTAGGTTATCATCACCCGAAGAAGAATACTCCACTTCCTTTCCTAGAGCTGCAACTTATCTCTTCCCATGAAGTCACTCGTCCACACTGCAATCCCCTCGACACTGAATCGACCAATAGACCTCGCAGAGCTATTGACACCAAGCCCGAACACTAACATACTACCTTTGCCACATTTTGTGGAGTTATGAGTGCTCTTTGAATATATCATGCTCTTTGAATTCCTATCCAACTTTAACCAGTCTTCTGTTAACATACCCATAGGTGCAATACTAGGATCATAGTGACTCACTATTATTTATCTACCAAAAGGTCTTCCATATTTAGCTTCCATAGTTCAAATCCTTATGCCTGTAAATTTCTCAGCGTCAATTTTCGAATTTCTTGCCATCTTGTTTCACCACAAGATTTATTGCTACATAACTCCCACTAAAACTAGGTTTATCACATGCTCATTATCATTAAATTTTTGGAAACAAATGTATCCCCCTAGAGCTAATAATTTCTTTAATACCAAATGTAAGCTCTAAATCTTTACAATGAGCAATGCACACCCAAATTCATTATAAAATAAAAAATTAATTAATAACATTCATATGTACTACTTATAGATTTATGTTAGAAACCTTTAGTAGGAAAATCAACAAATGTTTAGAGTGACACCTAACCATATTAACTTCACCATTTACAATCCAATACGTAAGATATTATGGCATCCACAACCTTAATCCATTTACTTAAATTATATTTCAACCTTAATCACAATTAGAAAACCATGGGATATAAAGCCATCTATCAAAACTACAAAAAATATATTTTTAGAAGCTCCACCCTCAAACATCTTTTGGCCAATATGTATAGTGCATGGAGATCATCATGCAATAAATATAATGTATACCCAACATATCAATATGATAATTAAATAATTAGGAGGTTCGTGTGTTTGTGATTAGTGAGTTAATAAATAACTAATTTTAGTGGATTACTATCCAATCTTAAATAAAGTGAAAGGTAACTTAAGAAAAATGTACAAGGACCTCTGACTTTACCCAATGTGCTTAAGAAAAGAAAGGGGAACAATAATTTGAAAAGGGGCTTATATGTTATAGTATAATAAGAAATGCATTTTAAAATTGAAAGATATTTGTGAGTCCGAGGAGGTTGACATATTATTGGCTTATTAGTTAATAGGTTAATAAGTTTCTTAATTTTAAAGTTAGATGAATTAATGGTTAGAAAGTTAGATTATTAAGTGAGTTAATAAATTCTTTACTTTTAAAATTGATTGGAAAGTTAAGTTATTAAATTAAGAGTTATGAATTGAAGTTGATGAGTTATTGATTAGAAAATTAAATTATTAAATTAAGAGTTATGAATTGAATGAATTATTAAAGTTTATAAATTATAAAATTAATTTATGAAATTAAATTTTATTATGTAATTAATTATGATTAATTTTAAATAAAGGTAAAACTTTTTGAATAATTACATGAGAACATATAAAAAAAAATGAAGTGAGGAGAATAATACCTTCATACCTCTCAATAATATAAAAATGCCAAATTTAATTGTAGATATTTTTCAAATATTTTAAAATAAATTATTTATAAAATTATAAATAAAATATTTTTAATATTTCTAAATTTTAGTTTGTAATTCATTATATATTGAGATAACTTGTAATAATTTATTTATTAATAAATATTATAACTTTTAATACAAAATTATTAAAGAAAATATTATTTTAAAATAGCCAAAGAATTCAAGGGTTGTGGATTACAGGGTTGTGTGTTAATAATAAATAAATGTGATGAAGAATCTGATTCGTTGGGTTGTTATTTGATGAGTTCATGTATGGTTATTTTTAAAATGTTTTATGTTTTATCTGATGTTTTCAGATTCTGGAATTTATCTATGGTTTATATTATACATCTACCATATAGTTGTTATTCTTATTCTTGTGTTTATGTTTGGTTTTGTTAAAGATGTGATTACATAATATTTCAACCTTGTTTTCTAAAGAGCTCATTGATAAATCAATTAAATACTTCTTGTTAAATCAAAAAGTCAATATCCTTTGCCCATGGGTAGGTAGACACAGTGTTCTCGTTTTTTTTTTTTTTTTTATGATTATATTTTACATTAATTATAAATAAATATGAACTATATTATATTTTTGTTTATTTATAAACTAGTTTTTAATATAATTAAATTTGTATACTAATTAATTCTCACGATTAATGACATAAAAGCCCAATGGACATCAAAAGGATGACTAGTATTCTAAACATACGGATTTACCGGGCACATTATTGCGAGGTATATCTCCAAAATCAACTGAGTCGCTTCAATGAAAGCTATGGATGTGACTATAATAAGTAACTCTAATGATAGAAACATAAGAAACAACAACTTTCTAGAGGGAATTGCAGTCAGTGTTGTCGCCAGTCTAGGAATCAACAATGTCTAGAACTTAACAACCCATCCCAGAACTTATCAAATGACAACCCATCCCAAAAGATAAGGCTCAATAATACTAAGCCTAAAACTATGAAGCAAAAAATTACCTGTGAATTCTTCTGATCTCAAAATAATTCACCTTCTCCACCTAGCCACTGAACAATTCTGGAATCTCTCCTTCTCCACCATGCAGTGGAAAAATAGCTCGACAAGCGACCAACGTAGTTGAGTTACTAGTCCACTTAATATTTTTCCTTAAAGGCACCTGTTAAATAGACCTGCAATGCACATATACAAAATATATTCATATGTGGAAGATATGCACATATACGAAAGATGTGCATATACAAAAGATATGCATATACGGAATGTATGCACATATACGGAAGATATTCGTATATGGAAGATATGCACATATACAGAAGACATGCATATACATAAGATATGCATACACGAAAGATGCATACATATGGAATATATGTATATATACGGAATATATGCACATATTCAGAATATATGCACATATATATAAGACATGTATAAACGGAAGATATGCATATACAAAAGATATGCACATATACAGAAGATATGTACATATACATAATACATGCATATACGGAAGATATGCACATATACATAAGACATGCATATACGGAAAATATGCATATACAGAAGATTTGCATATATGGAAGATATGCACATATACAGAACATGTGCATATATGGAAGATATGCACATATACAAAAGATGTGCATATACGGAAGATATGCATATATACAGAAGATATGCATATATACAAAAGATATGCATATACATGAGATATACATATTTAGAAGATATACACATACAAAAAACGTGGATATATGGAAGATATGCATATGCGGAAGATGTGCACATATACAGAAGATGTGCATATATGGAAGTTACACATATATGGAAGATATGTGCGTATATATAAGTTACCGATATATCTTTATTTTTACTTTTATTTGTAAATTATCACATAGTAAGTGGCCAAATTCCACACATATTTTCAGTCTATTTTGCTAGTTTTTGCAAATCACATAGCTTAATTAGTAAAAGAGTAAGATTTCCACCTCCGTTTAGTCACACTTAATGTAGTAAGAGAAAGAGTAAGCGGCCCATTATCCGCACATAATTTCTTTTTCATGCAAGGAATAAGTGAAACATAGTGTAATTAGGAGGATATTGCAACATATCACCGAATATCCACATCTTATTACACTTTGCATGCTCACTTGATCACTTGCACATAGTTACACACCACACACTAAGCTTCTATAAGATTTGTATTAGAAGGCATCCATTTTCCAGAGATTTTGATACTTAGTTTATTTTAGCTTGCATCTCACACTCTAAAGAAAAGTAAGACCCTTAAAATCTACCATAACTTGAACCAGCTAAATTCCCCATAGGGGCCACCAAAGAATTTATAGTTCAGGTTAGGACCATTGGGGGTAGGCATCCCATAATCCGTCATGGTCATGTTACATATTTGTGACATAGAAGTTGCATTTTTAGGGAGCTTAAAATCCTTCAATCATCCCATGGAAAAGAATACCCGAGCATGGCAGAGACCTGATTCAGAGGGGCTTCGACTTAGGTCCAGTGCGTGTGGTACTATTTGGGGCTACCCGACCCGTCTAGTGTTCGACACTGGTAATTGAATACTAAGAATCTAAAGACTCGAATTCTCATGTGGCACGAAGGTTCTTTAGTGTCTAAAATCTAGGGCATCCATCCCTATAGGTGGAGGTGCGGGCAACACCAAAGCCTCATCCGTTAACTTGGTCGATTCTTCTGTTGTTGGAAGGTGTCGCAAGTTCTTTTAGGACAATTCCCCAGTACCCATAAAAAGATATCTTCACAAGGCCCAGTTACTTTGAGAGTGGAAAGAACGAATAGGTCTTCATAAGATATTTTGTCATACACAAAATCACATAACATAAAGTTAAAGGGGAAGTAATCATTCTATTTTCACTTTGTTTTATGTATGTGATATTTTATCTTTGAGAATTCATCTTTTGTATATGTGTATATTATATATATATATATATATATGGAAGTGTGCATATATGGAAAATTTCTTTCGTATATGTGAAAATTCAGTATATTTCTCTTGTATATGCCCAACTATGTATATATGAATATATATGGAAGTCATTTTCCATATATGCACACTTCTATATATGAGTGTATATGTGAATGTTGTGCATATAGAGAAGTTGGATTTTTTTCAATGCACATATTTTGCACACACACACACATATACAGCAGTGTGCATTTATGGAAGATGGCTTTTGTATATTTGCAACCTATGTATATGCACAACTTCTCTACATGCACATAGATATGGAAGTGTTGGCTTCCATATATATGTACATATACAGAAGTTGTGTATATACGAACACAGTGTTCTGTATATACATAATTCCATATCTATGTTATAAAAGATTCACATATACATAAGCCATATTCAGGGATTACATGAGCTCTGATGTGAGCTTGATGTTTTCCTCTAAAATGGTCAACTGAAGATCCTAGAAACGATAGTTGACTAGAGTTTTTGACTAGGTTGTTTAGCAATATAAGTTTGATTTCTATTACTCCCTTATTTATGTTTAATAGGGAATGTTTGATGATGAAAAACATTATTATTGCTACTTTTATATCTAATCAACTAATTGACTAGACATTGTTGTCTTCTTGACTTGTTGTTAAATTCCTTGAAAGTAATTTCTAATTTTTGTATGCTGGTGACTAAAACGGCTAAGTCTTCTTCAAAGTATTTTTATATTGTGTTTAGATCAACTTTTGCAGTTAGAACAAACTATGAGTTGAATTTGTGGTATGTAATTTGTTTTCCTCTAATCCTAGATTACGAGTCTACCATACTTCCTGTTTGGACCTTTCATTGCCTATACAACTCAATGTTCATTGGAAGGATGATGATATTTGCTTCTATTTCATGCCTCTATTATGGTTCTTTACCAACAACTACATTTTATAAAGATGTTCACTAAAGTTTCTTAGCTCTCATCATCAATGTTTTCATACTTGCTTCTTAAATTGGTTTATATTATTTCCATTTACTGGAAGATTATAAGATATATAGTTTCAAATTCCATGTTTTCTCAACAATACTATATTTATCTCTTTTCTAGAATTTTTTCTTATCTGTTTTTTTTTTCTCTGCTTATGAGAATTTACACTTCGTCACCTTATTAGGCGTTATTGTCAAGACCAATTTTTCTTTATCTTCACTCCCCAAGCCCAATTTTTCTTTATATTCACTCCTTATGTTTCACTTAATGCTCCCTTTTTCAATGAGCCAACTATTGTGAGTTTTAAGCTCATATAGGTTATTATTCCCCAATTGTCATAGCTATTTTTACCTAACACTAGGTCTCCTCTATTTTTATGTCATTACCTAAGTAGTGGTATCTAGCGACGCGTAGAGACAATTAATCGTCATTCTCACCATACAAAAAATTTGCGTTAAATTTTTGAATATTAGAATGTTAAACATTAGGTTCACAATTTTATATGGATGTGACATATTCACAGCTGCGAGGTAGGGCTCCATACCTCGAGGCTTGAGGTCATGGTGTATCGGTTCGTAGTTGCAATTCACATTGTCTAACACATTGAAGTGAAGGCATATGAGATGTGTTGTGGTCTTGTAAGTCTCTTATGATCTTTTGTTATCAACTCATCTCATTGGTTGTCGTCTTATAAATCTCCTATGATCTTTTGTTATCATAGGTTCTCCTGGAACGGTACTACAAACTTGAAACGAAAGACGTTTGGATAACCCTAGCAGAAAGTGCCTTTAGTGTTTACACACCTTGTGCTACTGAAATCTTGGTGGTTTCCTCTCCTTATTTTGTTTTATGGTGCTTAATTTATGATAGGGTTTATCTCATCTGAAAGGATTCTAACGTTTTCTCCATTAAGATATTTTGTCTGCAATCCTGCTATTATAACTATGGATGGGCTTTACATGCTACTTATAACATGGGGGAGCCGCTTTTTATGGTCGTCATGGGATTATCTATTGTAAATCTGGACGGACTGGTGTTGGTTCTTCTATTTGAAGTATGTAATGAGCTTATTCTTGCAATGTTGTCAAATCTTGCTATAAATTTATGTGGAAAATTTCCCATTTAATGGTTAGTAGTAAATCAGATTGAATGAGAAATTCATTATTTTTGTGGTTTCATGGCTAATTGAATTCAAGAGGAAACTAGTCTATTTAGTCTTTTATTATTGTAAATGGAAACCGAAACTCATCCTTTCATGATTATCACTATAATATTAAGCGAAAGCTCTTTTTTTAAAGAATTTTTAATTCATATTTGGAAGTGGAGATATGCACAATGTATGGTAAAAACTTGTGTTTTCTGATGAGGAAACATATATGAAGGTTTAGGATTTGACTTGAACCAAGTCAAAGTTCATATTGATCAAAGTTTTTGTATTAATGAGTGAAATGGCCACAAAAATGATCTAAATATTTCTACAAAAGTATCACGAAAAAATTTACAATTTCCATATTCGGGACCAGTAAGATTCACATATATAGAAGTTGCGCATATACGGAAGATATACACATATGTGGAAGATATGCACATATACAGAAGTTGTGCATATACATAATATCTATGCATCTTCTAAGAATGCATAGATTCCGTATATGTGCATCTACCATTTATGATGTTGTTGATGTTGGCTATGATGTTGTTTTCAGTAAAGGGAAAGTCTTTCTAAGACATGTAGCTATTGGGAAGGTGAAACAAATTGGAGCTAGAGTGAAGAATATCTACAAACTTGAGGTGGAAGCTTGCGTTGCACTGAGTAGCAAGGTAGGAAATGTGCAAAGTCTAAATGTTGGAGAACTTTGGCATGGGTGCATGGGACAATTACAACATAGGGCCCTAAAAATAATGCAACAAATTACAACCAATCTCCTGAAATGTACCATTGACCAACACGATGTATGCAAGGGATGCACATATGGTAAATATGTCAAATCCATATTTTAGAGCTGATATAGCAGAGCTAGACCAGTCTTCGAGTGAATCCACTTTGATGTATGTGGACCATTTTCTAGAGCCTCTACAACAAAACACATGTATTATGTAATTTTTGTTGATGACTTTTCAAGAAAATGTTGGATCTTCTTCATGCGGACGAAGGATGAAGTTTTCTCAAAATTTGTTGAATTCAAAGCATTGGTTGAAAAGGAGATTGATAAGAAATTTAAATTTACTTTTTCATCATTGTTTCCATGTAATTTACTTAATTCTGAGCTTTCATTCCATTCTGGGTAGTCGCCTGGGCTCTGGGCCTGAAAAAGTGGCTCAAATCTTGGAGTCACTGGCACAGAATTGGTAAGTTTCATCCGTAGTCACTGGCATGCGGGCCTATGAGAGTGAATTTAGGTCTCTGGTCACTCCCTTGCCCATAGCATGAGAGTGACTAAGCCTTAAATTGTCAAGAACAATAGTGGGAGCCAGGGACAGGTTTTTTGAGTGGCTGACTTGTCTCCTGAGGGTTCTATTGATGGTGTTGGATGGCTATCTATGATGTTTCGTCGATTCCACTTCCTTAAGGTCACTTAGGAGGTTGAATCTGATCATAGTAGCCTCTCGTCTCATTTTTACCCCAGATGGCATGGTAACTTAGGTGGGTGTGCGAGGAGGTTTTTAGTGTGAAGCATGCAACTGATGGGAGCATCGAAAAGTACAAGGCTAGATTTGTGGCCAAAGGATTCCCTCAATTAAAGGGAGTGGACTATGAAGAAAAATTAGCCCCAATAACAAGATATTCATCCATTAGAACCATTTTAACATTGGATGCGCAAATGGGCTACAAGATCCATTAGATGGATGTGAAGAACACCTTTCTCAATGGTGTTGCTGAGGAAGAAATTTACATAGAGCAACCAAATGGATTTGAGACATATGACCAGGAGACACATGTGTAGACTCGGGAGAGCCTTGAATTTTCAACTTATCTATATATGGTTTTACTCAAATTTCGAGCAAGAGAACTCCCTGTATGCAAAATTTAATTCCTCATTCAAGGAGTACCCATGTTGCATACTTCCGATGTACCTTGCTAAAAAAAATGAAAAATGTGGTAGCAATCACATTTTTTCATGTATTTCTCATTTTTCATGTAGTAGGGTCCATAAAAAGTGTTCAACATGGGTAATACTTGGATACGGAATTAGATTTTGCATCCAACAAGTGCTCCCCCTCAAAATTTGGGTAAAACCATTGGGAGATAAGTTGAAAATACAAGTTGAAAAGGTAGTTTTTTTTTTCTCTCTCTAAAATTTGATGATGGAATTTAATCTTATTTTATTATTTCCACTATAATTTTATAATATTCCTTAAGAGGCTCAGTTTAGATGTTAAAATTTCTCTAATGCATGTTTAGTGGTTAGTACTTACTGACAATGACAACAAAATTTTCAGAAGGATCCTTTCTAGGGTGGTATCGATAATATATTTGCTATAAATTATGGTCCATTATTGTGAAACAAGCCTCCTTACCATTGGTCCACAATTTGGAAGGGATATTGATGATGTTGCAAGATACTTCGAGGATACACATGACATGGTAATCATATCAAAATTGTTTGGTTAGTTGTGCAAGTGAATGATTTTGGGGAACGTAATGTGGGTATATAAAGAAGACCAATCATATTATCCCATTATTAGTTTTTCTTGATAAATTTCTCAAAGAGAGTATAAATTATTATGCTTTGTGCCCTTTACGGTTTATCATTGGATGAATTTTGAATGGAATGAAGAATAAAGGTATTCACATTGCAAGGATTAGTCATAGGTGTCGACCATCTAGAGCTAGAAAGTAAGATAACTCCATTTTCTTCTTGAATACAACCATTTCTATTTATTTAATCTAACTCCAAAAGTTGATTTTTTTGTTGAAGGATCAAGAGAGGGGCCCATTGTGAAAAGAGAGTAGAGATTTTGCAAGAATATGCATGTACACACTTTATTGTTTTTAAGTACATGGAATATGCCCTGCAAGCGAAGACCTACACTCTTTTCAAAGCAAATAATTTGGTTCTCAATGTTGATGGTGCAATAGGATTGCTTTTCCTGGACCTCCTTATTGTTAATGGAGTTTTTAGCCAGAAAGAGATTGATATTATGGAGATTAGTTACTTAAATGGCCTATTTGTACTTGCACGGTCCATTGCTTTGGTTAGGTGAGTTGTTCATTATTCCCTTTAAATTGTATGTCTTTGTTACATTTTGAGACTGTCAATTGTGACATGCACTGCACTAATTATTTGTTTCTTTTAGAAACTACAGTCACACATTTGGCCAAAAGCAGTTGAAACAACACTTGTACTAGCACCCATGGGAAGATGTTTTATATACCAAGTAGTTTTTTTGCATGAAAGTGTGTTCTTGTTTGCAAAACATGTTTCTAGAGGTGTTTTATGTAGTGAAACTAAGATGTTTCACAACATTAATTGAAGAGTGAATTCTAGATATAAAGTGTGTAGTTAACCAGTGTCGAGACCTCGTTGAGTGAACATTGTCTAAAACTATTTATTGTTGAATAATTATATTTGTATTGCACTATTCTCTAGGAGAATTACCATAGAATCCCCTATGTATTCTTCAAGAAACATTAATCTTTTTGACTCAATTTAAGATATTTGGTTTCATGGAGTTACTGAAATTTTTGTAGTTGTTGAAATTTTCATTTGAAGGTTTGGAGTGATGGAGAATAAAATGAGATTTTAATACCATTGAAGACCTACCATTGGTTGAGAACTTAACAAATAATATAAATGTTGAAATGTATTTCATGGCTAGCATTAGCACTACTGAAAGATCACTCACGTTGTTTCAATGCAAGTTTATAGACAATAGTGGACAAAATAATGCACAAATATTGTGTGAGTGTTCAATATCTATGATGCACTTCTTCCATTAATGTTATGATAAATCCTATTGATCCTTTACCATTCTCCTTTTATTTTATTCATGATTTTTGGATTCCTCTTTCATTCTATCTTCTTCAGATAGTAGAAATTAATATGATAGCATCTTCGTACCATAGTCATTTAAGTTCATCTTGATATCCTTCTATCACTACATTTGCACACCAGTTAGAATAGTTTATGAGACAAGATTGCAGCCAAATGTTCACGCCCCTAGCAAATTTTGTGCCAAAAAACTACACTTTTCTATTGTCACCTTCAAACACTAACAAGAGTTCTTTTGGAAACCCCTTTCATGTGTACTTTTCTATTGGCACCTTCAAACACTAACAAGAGTTCTTTTGGAAACCCTTTTCATATGTACTTTTCTATTGGCACCTTCAAACACTAACAAGAGTTCTTTTGGAAATCCTTTTCATATGTGCATTTTAGCAACAAGTTTTGGCACATGAAACCAATGACTTCTCCATAGTTTATTTGGACACTCTAATTAATTCTATGATCATATTAGTGAGGCAATCAAACACATCATTCTTTGAGAAGTGTGGTACAACTTCAGGTGCATATCTAAATAGGAAAAGATGATATTACCAAGGTAGCATGGTTAAACTTCTGAGCCAAGGTTTCATACATAACCCTGTATTCCTAAAACCAAGGACCTACCCCCAAAACAGAGGATATTACCAATGTAACAAGGTTGAAACTTTTGAGCCAAAATTTCATACAAAACCTGTGTTTTCTAAAACCCAAGCACCTATTTCCAAAATAGAGGATATTACCAAGGTAGTAAGGTTAAAACTTTATGAATCAAGGTTTCATTCGAAATCCTTGTCTTTAGGAAAACACATGACCTCTTGTGAACAATTAATAGTGGTTATTTTTTAATAAGGCATGTGAAATGATGGCATCTCTACAATACAAAGTATCATAAGCATAGACCTTTGGATCCAACACTTCCAACATTGCAATGTATTACAATTCCCCATTTTTAAGGCAGGACTGAGAGGCTTCTTTGCCTTTGATGGACCCAAGAACCCAAGTTGCACCACATCCATGAATGAGAAAGGCTGAGAAGAGGTAGGTACATTGGCACCTTCAATTCCCCCAAGAAGTTTCAAAACTAGATTCATAGTAGCATCATTGTTGATTCCATTTTCCAAGATAAAGAAACTATCATGGAATTGCTTTCTTGCGTAGAGCAACCTTCGATGTCTTGTAGGGATTCCTTCACTTTATTGTATCTGATTTTTTTTTTAATAGAAGCCAAACTAAAAGATTTCACATTGCAACAAAGTGTTTTCCCATAGAGGGACCTCCCAAAGACTTGAAAGAACACAATGGTCCTCTCCCACATCTAAAGGCTTATATTAAGCATTAGCGCAATGATAACAAGCAAACTAAGGCCACCCTAGATCTTTGAGAGTTTCTTGAGCAAGATTTTGGCAGGTTGTGATTTCTCAAATGTTATTGTGGTTGATCTTCGGTTCTAATCATAGGGGTAAAGCTAAATTTTACATGCTCTCATTGAAAACTTTTGAACCTAATAACCTTGGCATGGCTTTAGCTCGGCTAAAGGCATCCCTCACAGCCATGTTTGAGGACTTAGGGCTTGTAGTTGTGAGTGATTGAAGTCGTTTCACTCACCTAGTGTTTTCCTCAATGGTTTACCAAAATCCACCATGAATAATTCCAACATTAATATAAAGATAAACATCCCTATAAGAGTATCTCATAGAAACCAAAGTGTATGATGAGTATGTGTGTGGAAAGTAACAAAAGAAAATAAAATCTTTCATTTTGCTCCAGTCGAAGTTGATTAAAATTTAAAAGTCACAACAAAACATAGTTAGTGTTTTAACTTGGGAGTATTTGGGGATCCATTGAAATGAGGAGCATTGCTTCTCAACATCTACCTAATTATAATTGAGCCCAAAGAAAGGGTGGTGGTGATTCATGTTTCAGCTTCATCCTCATTACAAGCTAAAGAGATTATTCTTTGAGGACTATTTTTCTCAAAAACTTAATCTTAATTCTATTTTTTTTTCTTTTTAGAAAACATAGCTTCTCATTCCTATAATATTGTTATTCACTTACCCTATTTTCTAAAATCAATAAAATGAAAAATACTCAAAATTTCAAGTGCATAGCTCCTAATTCAAAGTTGTAGTTTCTATTTTTATATTCTCATTTAGCACATTATTTATTTATACAATTGTACAAGAATTTCCATTCTTATGCAGTTGGACTCATACGGTAATTTTTGTATTTGGGTCCATGTGTCAATGCAAAGGTGCAAAGGTTTTGCATTCTATCTTGTGTATTTTTTAGTTGAAAGGATTTCTTTCTTTTTTACCTAAGTGTAAGATCTATGTTGTATATACAGGAAATAAATTTATCATCATTTTTAGGGAATGTTCATAAATCTTCTCTCTTGTAAAGTTTTCTTTTTGGTATATCAAATTTTACAGGTTACAGCCACAGCCTTATGTCAGAATAGCTATAGATTCGACAAAACAATAGGAAGAAGCAGATCGTGTTGTTAATAATATTAATAGGGGTGGCTTGAGGGTTATTTCTTTCACACACTTCTCTAGTTGATCCCTCCTAACCATTTCATCATCCTCACGCTTAATACTTCCATGATAAGCATCGTGTTGAATTACTGTGTTGTTTCTTTCACATACTTCTCTAGTTGATCCCTCCTAACCATTTTATCATCCTCACACTTAACACTTCCATGATAAGCATTGCGTTGAATTAATGATATACAAGCAAGTGGCTTCAAGTGTAGAGTTCCACCCATAATGAGTAATAAAACCTCCTTGCCTTCAATTTTTGTTTCTACTGCTCGCATTGAAACAATGATTACACATTTATATTCATTTCATAAAAGAATCTAGGCAGGACTAGCAAATTTAAATTCAAAATTTTGGGTGGCAATGTCTAATTTGAAATGCTGGATGGGGACTCAAGGAGATGTCATTGAATGAATGTAAGTGGATGTATTGAATGAAGTGTTGAAGTTCGAGCGGTGCAATTAGATAAATCAAGTTGCGATGATGAAGCCGCTAGAGTCGAGCCATGAACCCTGCTGGAGAAACCATGGTGATGGATAGACATGTATGTTGATCTTGCTCTTCACTAAGCCAATCATTAGCTTAGTGACTTGTTTTTAAGAATTGTCGTAATTGTTAGGCAACCACCAAAGTTGGCATGGAAATCCCTCAGGAAAGGAGCTGCTAGAAACCTTTGCCATGTTATGCATGACCATTAGACTACTTCAATATCTATTAGGGTATCACCATCGAGATCATTTAATCGAATGTCAAAAGGGACCACCATTAACTGCGTTGAAAATAAGTAGTTTGTCCCTAAATGAGGTGGGATGTATATGCCCACTGTTGGATTGTCCTTTTAACTGCGTTGAAAATAAGTAGTTTGTCCCGAAATGAGGTGGGATGTATATGCCCACCGTTGGATTTTGGCATGCTAGTTATTCAACTGTGGGCATATACAACCCCCCATTCATTTAATTCCCATTGGGAGGTAGTATATTTGTTAAAATCCAATGCTAGTTATCCAACGGTGGGCATATACAACCCCCACTCATTTAATGCCCATTGGCGGGTTGTATATGTGTTTCCCATGAACAACATCACATCCAATCAGTGCAGTATTTGATTGAGCACACCATGTACTAAGCTACTAATTGATTTAGTACTTTTTTATCTTATCTACTAGATATCAATTTATTCTCATTTAATTGACAAGATGTAAACCATCAAAGTCAACCATTATTAGCTTACTTTTTTGGAGAAAGAAAAAAAAAACTACCAAATGGCACGATATATACTCACTAAGTCAAAAATCATTCACTATCACACCCGATCAGTGAAGTATTTGATTGAGCACACCATGTACTGGGTTAATAATTGGTTTACTCACTTTTTATCTTATTTATTGGATATCAATTTATTCTCATTTAATTTACAAGATGTAAACCCTCAAAGTCAACTATTATTAGCTTACTTTTATGGAGAAAGAAAAAACCAACTACTAAATGACAAGATATATACTCACTAAATAAAAAGTTATTAATTTGATTGAGCACGCAATGTACTAGGCTAATAATTGGTTTACTCACTTTTTTATCTTATCTATTGGATATCAATTTATTCTCATTTAATTGACAAGATGTAAGCCCTCAAATTAAACCATTATTAGCTTACGTTTTTGGAGAAAGAAAACACCAACTACTAAATGACAAGATATATACTCATTAAGTCAACAATTATTAACTGCATCACATCCAATTAGTGCAGTGTTTGATTCAGCACACCATGTACTAGGCTAATAATTGGTTTACTTACTTTTTATCTTATTTATTGGATATCAATTAATTCTCATTTAATTGACAAGATGTAAACCCTCAAAGTCAACCATTATTAGCTTAACTTTTTGGAGAAAGAAAAAACCAACTACTAAATGACAAGATATATACTCACTAAGTCAACAATTACTAACTATCTCATTCGATTGCAGTATTTGATTGAGCACATCATGTACTATACTAATAATTGGTTTACTCGCTTTTTATCTTATCTATTGGATATCAATTTATTCTCATTTAATTGAAAAGATGTAAACCCCCAAACTCAACCATTATTAGCTTACTCTTTTGGAAAAAGAAAAAACCTACTAAATGACAAGATATATACTCACTAAGTCAATAATTATTAACTGCATCACATCTGATGAGTGCAGTTTTTGATTGAGCACGCTATGTACTAGGCTAATAATTGGTTTACTCACTTTTTATCTAATCTATTGGATATCAATTTATGCTCATTTAATTGTCAAGATGTAAACCCTCAAAGTCAACCACTATTAGCTTACTTTTTTGGAGAAAGAGAAAACCAACTACTAAATGACAAGATATATACTCACTAAGTCAACAATTATTAGCTTACTTTTTTCTAGAAAGAAAAAACCAACTACTTTTCATTGAATTTTTTTTTTTTTTTACATATGTCAATATTCATCACATGTAATTGGATATTTAAAAACTAAAACATGTATGTTAAACCAAGTACATATTACAACATTTCCAAGTCTATAAGAAATCAAAAAAGTAACCACAATGAAGCATGTAGATTAACAAGTACTATTATTGTCCTATGGAAAAAAGAGACATTGGTCCTCTATCAATGAGGACTTCCTCCTTGTATTCTTCATAGTATATGAATCCTTTATGATTCTAAATACCTTTCTTTGAGAGTTTTTCCAATTCAGAGTTTGATTTCCTATAAATATGATAGAAAAAAATTGACTTGAAAAATGAAGCCAATGCCTTTGTCCTCTATTTCCAAAAGAGCAATGAAGGGACTTCAAGATTGGCTTTTCTCATTAGCCCAAACTATAGTGACTCTTGAGTCTTCAAAAACAGTCAATGATTCAATCTATTGTAGGTTTGTGCAGTATAATGTATCCCATAATGTTAGTAACTCAACCCATGAATTTGACCCTTGTCCACTATCCATAAAAGCTTATAATGATGTCGATCTGACAAAAATAATAATCCACCACAACTCTAATAATCTACAACTCTCTGAGGAGTACCTGGGTCGTCCATCTGTGAACTTGATACCATTGGGAACACTTCTGCTTCTGGTGGGTATTAGTGGAAACTTACACCACCATTATTTGTTGTCAAAGCTTCGCAAGGATGGAGAGAAGTTATCATGTGTTTGTCAAGGAAGGTTATTTGGATATATGGTTCATCTCCATTATTTTTTTGAGTTTATTGAAATCCTAGGTGTAGCCTTCATCTGCCAAACTTCGTTTGCTTTATCTCTAATTGATGTGATATTCTTTTGTTTCGTTGGTGAAGCATATCAACCAAATCATGTTATATGAAAAAGTTTGAGGACTTCTCCAGTCACAAAAGCCCTGTGATTCCTTTCCTGATATGACACTACCATTAAGGTGTTACTTAATTTTTTTTGCCTTTGTTTTTTTTATTAAAATTAACTGGAATTAAGTGTTTGAGTGACATTGTAATTTTTTGTTCTTTAAAATGCATTTTTGAATGTATAAATAGATTTTAACACCTTAAAAAATATTTAGAGCATCTAAATGGAGTAGTCTAATTGTTAAACAATTTTGTTTTTTTTCACTAAATTATCTTTGGGGCACTCAATTCTGCATATTATAGATTCCAAGAAATCCCCTGATTTCAAACAAAATCGACCCTAAAATATCACCCTAAAAGATTAAAATATATATATATATTATATTATATATATTATGGTTAAAATATACACACTTAAATTATATAGTATATAGAACTCAAATTTATAATTTTAACAAGTCTCTAGTATCTTTTAAATAAAATTAACCTAAAAATATACCAAAATCATAAAAAATTTCAGGCTAGGAGGTAACTCCACAATGCGAATAGTGTTTTTGCATTAAGATTGCTCATGGATATAGGCATGGAGGGAGAGACTCTTGGGCTTCACCTCCCATTGTCTATTCATATTCCTAATCTCCTTATTTTCTATTTACATTATTCACATAAATTTCATAATCCCAAAGATTAGGTGTGAACATTCCCCCCCTTAATTTGAAGGGATGTTTGTGATTCCAAGCATCATTCTGAATCTTTCGAACTTTTCTCTTCCAAGCGCTTTGGTAAAGATGTCTATAATCTTCTCATTTGTGGAACAACGGCTTACATGGATTGTCTTGGCCTCAACATGATGCCGAATCAGATGGTATTTTGTATTGATGTGTTTCGTTTGATCATGGAACTTTAGGCTCTTGACCAACTTTATTGCAGAAGTGTTGTCAATCATGAGTGGAGTTGAAAGCACTTGTTTCACTTGAAAATATTCGAGAATTTTCTCGAGCCACACAATTTCCTTTGTTGCTCTAGCTACTACCACATATTCTTCCTCTGTTGTGGAATCTACTAGAATTTAATGTTTGCATGACCTTCAGGAGACATCTCTTGATCCAAGACTCATAGCATAACCTGAAGTAGATACCCCAATTTCTTTATCTCCATCGAAGTCTGAATCAGAGTATCCAATCAAGCTGAAGTCGCCCACCTATGTATACTTGAGTCCAAAGTCTTGAGTTTCCTTCAAGTATTTTAGAACTCTTTTTGTGGTAGACCAATGTCCCTCACAAGGATTTTTCATAAACCTAGAGAAGATTCTAATAGAAAATGAAATGGTTGTAGTCAAGTGGTTGAGACTTTCTACAAGTTGTTTGTACTTTGTTGCATTCTCAAATTATTTTCCTTCAATGGATGTGAGCTTCAAGTTCTATTCCATTGGAGTAGTCAAAGGATTGCACTTAACCATTCCAAACATGTTCAACATATCTCCAATGTACTTCTTCTAAGAGAGGAATATTAAATTCGAATGTTGAGTTACTTCAATACCAAGATAGTAGTGAACATAGCCCAAGTCAGTCATTTCAAACCTTTCCTCAATTCCTTCTTTATGGATGCAATCTAGCTCTCATTGTTCCCTATCATCAAAAGATCATCTACATACACCACAAGATATACAACTATTTTTCCAACTTTCTTGACAAACAAAGTTGCATCATCAAGATCATAATGTTTGAAGTTGAGTTTTAGAATATGCTCAGTTAACTTTTCATACCAGGCTCGTGATGCTTTCCTGAGGCCATACACGGATTTCACAAGCTTGCATACCTTTTGTTCTTAGCCCTTCATAAAAAATCCTTTGGATGGGACATAAAAACATTCTCTTTTAGATCCCCATTCAAGGAAGCATATTTTACATCCATTTTATGGGTTTTCCAACTCTTCTGAGCTGCCAAGGAAAAGAGTCTCTGGATGGTAGTCCATTTTGCAGTGGGGGAAAAATTGTCGTCATAGTCGACCCCTTCTTTCTATGCAAAACCCTTTTCCACGAGCCTGGATTTGTGCTTGCCAAGTGAGCCATCAACTTTATACTTGTTCTTGTAGACCCACTTGGAACCAATTGGTTCGGTTCTCAATGGAATATCAACTAGCTTCCAAGTGCCATTCTTTATCAAGACATCATATTCTTTCTACATCGCTTCTTTCCATTCATCATGAGAAGTTGTTTCTTTGAAAGAATTTGGTTCAAAATATGAAGACAAATTTAGTTCACAAACATAATAAATATCCCTATCAACAGGTGAATCAGAATCATCTACATCACCTCCATTTTTCCTGGTTCTATTTCTTATTCTTATCTTTACAACCTCATCAGGATGAACACTTTCAAGTGTCTTTGTCAACCATTTTGGAGGACCTTTCTAAGATGGACCTTTGGGGATGAATCAAGATTGAGTCTCCCAATTTTGTCAATCACATCACTCAAAGTGTCATCAATGGCTGGAGCTTCATGTGGGGGAGAGAGTGCTTTAGAATAAGATTCCACAAATTGATCTAATATAGGAATCCCCCCTTCAAGGTGTGGAACCTGATTATCAAATTCTTGAAATGAATTTGCATTTTTGAATCTATCCAAGTGATCAAGTTGTCACTCAACAATGTTGTCAGCTTTGGAAGATTAAAAAAAGATCACATATCTAGATACAACAAACTTCTTATTAACTTCATCATAGAGACAATATGCTTTGGAGGTATTTGAATACCCCAAGAAGATACAATTATGACTCCTTCCACCAAGTTTGTTTCTTTTTTCGTTTGGTATCAAGGCATAATAGGTGAAACCAAAGACCCTAAGATGTTTTACTGAAGGAATGCGCCCATACCAAATTTCATAAGGATTCTTGTTTCTAATAACATTAGATGGACACCTATTCTTTACATACATAGCACATAGAACTGCATCAGCCCAAAACATCAATTTTACATTCTTGAAAAGCATCATGGGACGTACCATATTTAAGATTGTCATGTTCATTTTTTCAACTACTTTGTTATGTTGGGGATTATAAGGCACAGTTGTTTGATGTTTGATCCCATTCTAGCGAAAATAATTTTCAAATTCATTTGAAGCGTATTATTTTCCATTATCAATGCGAATATATCCAATATGATATTGTGCATCATTTTCAATCCATGCATGAAAGTTATTGAATGTTTGAAAAGCATCAGATTTATTCTTCAATAAATAAACCCAATAAATTCTGGTCTAGTCATTAATAAATGTCATCATATATTTATTTTCATTTATAGAAGGAACATGAATTGGCCACATAAGTCTAAATGAAGAAGTTCAAGTTTTCTATGTGATCTAGAATGTAAATGATGAAAAGACCATTTGTTGTGCTTTCCTAAGATACAAACATCACATTGCTTAAGTTTCCTAGGAATTGTAGGCAAACTAGCAACACAACTTTTCTTCAACATACGAAGGTTGTCATAATTCAAGTGTCCAAATCTAGCATGCCATAAAAGACTTGATGGAAATGTACCTTCATCATAACGATAATTGTATGAGAATTTTTTGTGCACAAGCAAGGTACCTTGCAACTTCAGGAGTCTTTCTTCTTCTATCCCCGTTATGACAAGTGAGTGATCTGATGCATTTCTGGTCTCAACCTTGTCATCAAACATATGAATGGAGTGTCCTTGCTGGCGGATCTGGAACAAAGACAACAAGTTTCTCCTCAGCTCCAAAAGATATAAAACATCATGCAAAAGAAAATCTAGAAGACCATGCAGTTTGAGCCTGATTGTGCCAAGCCTTGACGACTTGAGTTTTGATTTGTCTGCAAAGTATACTGCTCCATCAACACTGTTAGTAAATTCTTCAAAAAATTATTTTCTAAAATTCATCTGGCAAGTTTCTCCTTAATCAAGCAACCAATCATTTTTCCAAGAAGCAAGTGAAGCATTAAACAAGTCTTTAGTTACTCCAATATTACAATGTTCCACAACATAGTGAGCGGATTCGGATATTTTACCTTTCCATTTGTCATTGGTTTTAAATTTATTTCTTACTCAATTCTGTCCCAAGGCAACTTACAAGTGGATGCGTCATGTCCATATTTATTGCAACGTATGCAATGAAGATCATACTTTTCTCCTTGGAACTATCTGCCCCCCCCCCGCCTCTAAAATTATTCCTTTACTCTTCCTCTGTGACCATCTCTTCCTCTAGAAGAATCTTGTGCATGATTCTTCTCTTTTTGCACAAGGCACACAACGTTTTCAAAAGATTGAGGAGTTGCCTTCTTTTCCAAAGCCTTATCATTTTCAACAAATTTCTCCATCATAAAATTTGAACTAAACCCAAAAATAATTACAATACTTCTAACAAAAACATTGATACTAATTGCCATGTCTTTACAAAATGGTATCAAGTGCAGGCCCTCAATATTCAAATACCATATATTGTATGCCTTAGTAACATAGCCAACTAATGTTATATTGCACATATTATACCATGTCATGCCATATATATGCACATCATAAGGAGAATTCAACACTTCATAAGAAGAAGTCAACGTAGAAATTATGGATCCAACATATTAAAAAGGCACCAGTCTTCGAGTTAATGCACATATAAGAAAAGGCATACCATATATAAACCTAATGGAATGCACCACCCAACACATATGAAATCAATTCTCCTTGCAGCTTTTCATACCACTGCCTACAACGTTGTTACCATTGGCAACAATATTAAATCATTTTTTCATGTTTAATATCATGCATCGAATGAAGGGGATGCAAGCATGGGTATGACAACATAATGTTATTTTGGAGTGGTGATTTTGGAGCAGAGGCCAAGAGGTATCTGTTATAATCGAAAGCATGAAATTAATACTTCGAAAAAGACAAATTTTCGTTTCAAAACCTGATCACTTAAAGGAACAAGAACTACGAGCAACGGTAGTCCCTGCCTGGACTGAAATCTTGTTGGTACTAAAACTCAAATCCTTATATAAGTGTTCCAAAGCCTAAAATTTGTAAGTCCAAAATACAACTACAAAAACTAAACTAAGGTGCAAAATTTCAGCGAATTCCGAGAATTTTCTAATATATTCCATGATGAATAGTGGAGTTTTCTAATACATTCTCATGAACAGTCGTGGATGTTTATTCCAAAATGAGCCGTGGATGTTTATTCTAAAATGCAAAATGCTTGACGCTTTCATCGAACTTTCTAATATATTCCTATGATTAACAGTGGACACTAGGGTTTTCTTAAATAGTACTTGCATAGAATGTTTATTCTAGAATAATTAATTACAGTTCAATATATCAACATAGTTGGGCATATACACAATTTGTTTACCAAAAGAATACAACAAACATTTCAACCATTTAGTTTATATGTGAACATAGGAATTGGACATGGTAGGACTTACTTGCCCATTATTGCAGAAGAACAAAGAATTATGCAAGAACTTCAAAACAAATGATAATGTAGAAGAATGCCATCAATGGAGCAACGAAAGCCATATAAAATAAGTACGCATTCACTCATGCAAATAGGAATGCATTTGGAGCAAAAGAGAATCTCCAAATGAAGCAATGGGAATGGGAAACTATATAAAATGTTATATATCAAAGATGACGAATTGAAATTCTGACGTAAGAAAAACCACTCTAAATGGCAGAAGCATCTGGAAGTGGACTACTAGCACAAAATTGAATCATGGGTTTTCTTTTAGAAAGCACCAACTATTTTACTATTTTCCTAAAAGAAAAAAAGAAACCACCAATTGATTTATCCTTCCTCAACTTGAAAGAAAAAAAGGAAAAAAAAAAAACCACCCATTGATTTATCCTTTGTTCTCATGGGTTTTCTTTCAGCCAGCACCAACTATTTTCTTGAAAGAAAAAAAGAAACCACCCATTGATTTATCCTTCCTCTGCTTATTCTCTCCCTCATCTCGAGCTTGCACAAACAAAAATCATCATGAAGCACATTTTGTGCAAATTATCATGAAGCACATTACAAATGAGCCTGCACAAACACAAATTATCATGAAGCACCTTACAGATTAATAGAAATTTAGAATTTGTTTGACTTTGTGTCAGGTCTTTGGTCTGTCTTGCTGCCAGCACCTTTCTAATAAGTCTGCAAGTCTAGGATGTGTCTTGCTTCCAGTACCTCCAACCTTCAGTTAAGGTTTGAAAAGAAATATAACATTCTATTCTATATATATATATAATTATATATATAATATAAACAATTAGAATTCTTTGTGAAACATATGTGAAATGGAGGAAGAGTGAACTGGATTCACCTTTTAAGTCTTGTGAAATGGAAAAGGAAAATGTAAACCTACAAGTCCGTCACCAACAAATCTACTCAATGTTGAAAAGAAGGCTTGAACCTCCAACCTTCAATTAAGGTCCGAAAAGAAAATCAAGGTTCTAAAAGGAAATCATACGCATTCTATTGTATACTACCCGACAATAAAAAATTTAAAAATATAACATTCTACTACTATCATACACTATATAAATAACTATAAACAATTTTTTAGAAGAGACACATAAATGAACTGGATTCTTGTGAAACATATGTGAAATGGTGGAAGAAAGAGACACATATTAAATGGAAGCGCATACACACCTGTATTTCAATAAAGTGAAATGGAGTCTTGTGAAAGACAAGTGAACCACAATTGCATTCAGGCTGCAAGGCCTACGTTCCATCTAAAAAAGGAGTTCCCCCCTTCAATACCACCACATAGGTGTTGTGCACAATCGCCCTCCCCTGCTTCTGTCTTAGGAGAATCGTTTATAAGCGCTTCTATCTTAGGTCCACACAGAACCATTTCAAAAAATAAACCAACTTCAAGTATGGCCACCACTGCCCCCACCGCCATAACACCTACCCTACATGCAGTCCTCGTGACCGTCCCCACGTGACCGTTCTCCCCTTGAGCAAACTGACAAATGACCCCATTTCCAAGCGTGACCATTCTCCCTCGCCCTACTTAACTTGAGCAAACTGATAAATGACCCCATTTCCCAGCACGAGCATTCTCCCTGCTATGGGCATGGGTAGCGTCAAGGGGTAGCATCCATCAAAACTTTTGCATCATCCATCAAATCACAAATGGTTAGTAGAAAATAAATTTTGCTATATCTCGCACCTCTCACACCTCTGGGACAATGATCTTGTGGGACAGGCTGACCAATTACTCTATGGCTTTCGCTGATAAAAGATTTTGAATTGCACCTTAGGCACCTACAAATTCCCTGGATGTCCCAAAATTCCATGTTTACCTCTGCGATTTTTAGTCCATTGATTTCAATACATTGTTCCGGACATTGCCTCCATGCCTAGCAGGCGATATGAACCCCGGGGATGAAAAAAGAGCAGCAGCGATCGATGAGAATAAGGCTTCCGCGATTAGCTCTTACCCCACAACAGTTATGAGGGGATCACATTACTGAAGACTTTTCCGATGGAAAACCCTCCATTTCTGCCATTCCTCCATCAGCCTGCATTGGCTTTCACAAGTAAGTGAAGCAGACTATA
>APFE030456444.1:61758-83057 GCA_000404065.3 Pinus taeda | reverse complement strand
ATATGTATGTATATATATAAAAACAATTTAGAAGAGACACATAAATGAACTAGATTCTTGTGAAACATATGTGAAATGGAGGAAGAGACGCATATTAAATGCATTCCATCTAAAAAAGGAGTTTCCCCCTTCCCGTGCCACCACATAGGTGTTGTGCACAATCGCCCTCCCCTGCTTCTGTCTTAGGAGAATCGTTTATAAGCACTTCTATCTTAGGTCCACACAGAACCATTTCAAAAAATAAACCAACTTCAAGTATGGCCACCACTGCCCCCACCACCATAACACCTACCCTACATGCAGTCCTCGTGACCGTTCCCAGCATGACTATTCTCCCCTTGAGAAAACTAATAAATGACCCCATTTCCAAGCGTGACTGTTCTCCCTTGCCCTACTTAACTTGAGCAAACTGATAAATGACCCCATTTCCTAGCATGAGTGTTCTCCCTGCTATGGGCATGGGTAGCGTCAAGGGGTAGCATCCATCAAAACTTCTGCATCATCCATCAAATCACAAATGGTTAATAGAAAATAAATTTTGCTATATCTTACACCTCTCACACCTCTGGGACAACGATCTTGCGGGACAGGCTGACCAATTACTCTATGGCTCTGACTGATAAAAGATTTTGAATTGCACCTTAGGCACCTACAAAGTCCCTGGATGTCCCAAAATTCCATGTTTACTTCTGCGATTTTCAGTCCATTGATTTCAATACATTGTTCCAGCCATTGCCTCCATGCCTAGCAGGCGACATGAACCTCGGGGATGAAAAAAGAGCAGTAGCGACCGATGAGAATAAGGCTTCCGCAATTAGCTCTTACCCCACAGCAGTTGTGAGGGGATCACATTACTGAAGAATTTTCCGATGGAAAACCCTCCATTTCTGCCATTCCTCCACCAGCCTGCATTGGCTTTCACAAGTAAGTGAAGTAGACTATACTACGTATATTAATTTGATTTCCTGCCCTGAAATCCAATTTTGAAGATTTAATCTCTTTAAATTTCCGGTTCCTGCTAGCGTTGAGGGAAACAATTCTCCAGCTTGGAATGGCGAACGTATCTACATATCTAGCGTTGTGGTGGGCAATGTGTATCTCAACCAATTTAGACAAGACTTCGTGGATTCCTTAGGAGCGAGGGAAGAATAAATAATTTAGACAAGACTTGGTGGATTTTGTAGGAGTGAGGGAAGAAGAAATAATTCCAGGAGGATTCATGTTCTTAGCTCTCTTAGGTCGTAGTTCTCCAGATGCAGAGGAAGAAAGCGGGTTTCGATGTTGCGCTCATCACTTGGAAGCTGCAATTCAAGACCTGGTTATGACCCTGGGCATCTCAGCTATAGAGGAAAGCTACCATGTGAAGGGAAGTGACGACATGTGGAGGAGGCAGGTGTTGACGTTGCAGGTGGCGAGGCAGGTTTTGAGGCTACAAGACAGGCGACAGCATAACTTTGTATATACAAAACAAATGTCACATTAAGTTCATAAATTTGTTAAACTTGATTCATTGTTGGTTATCCTAAGTTTTAAAGAAAATAATCGTATAATGGATACAGAAGGGCAACCAAAAACTTTGGATACAAAAGGGGCAACAAAAAACTTTGGATAAGGAAATTTGGCTCGGAATAGAAGGAGGGAAAAACCTTGGACCTTGGATATGTTATGGATTGAAAACTTTGTTTTCGTTGGATTAAAAAAAACTTCGCATAAAATAACATTAGTCACTGTAATGTTGCCTTGAGGCCAATGACATCGCCAATAAGAGGTCCATCAAAAAATTTTGGTTAAAATTTCTATGAAACGATATAGCCACCCAAAGACTTTGGTTAAAATTTAGTAAAGCGATTAGTCAGCTAAAATTAATATGAATTCAATGATCTACCGATCGCTATAGTCCCTGTTTTGCTATAGGTAGGGACTAATAATGCAAAGCGACTTTAAACCTCCTTTGGACTTTTAAAAGATAGAGAAACGATCATAAGGTGGAGGAGTGGTATGCAGTCAACCTAACATAAATCAGTGTTCATAAGGCAATGTGGTATGATGGTAGACCACGTTATATAGTTTATATTATGGGCCGATGTTGTGTATTTCATATACCAGCGTTCAACATATGCAATGGAGGGAGGTATGGTGGCACCACCAAGCGGGAGGACCAAAGTCGAGCGTACAGGTGATTCGGTATGATGTATGAATGCAATAGGGATTCACGAGTATTCATGATGCAACAACCAGAGAAGAGGACCAGTGGTATGGGGAGGAGGAGAGTCGATGGTATGACAAACAAACGTCAGGATTCGGGAGTATTAATTGTGTGGAAGGAGAGGCTTAACCAAGCAATAGTTATGGTAACTCCAAGCAATAGTTATGTTGTGTATTTCGTATACCAGCGTTCAACATATGCAACGGAGGGAGGTATGGTGGCACCACCAAGCAGGAGGACCAAAGTCGAGTGTACAGGTGATTCGGTATGATGTATGAACGCAATAGGGATCCATGAGTATTCATGATGCAACAACCAGAGGAGAGGACCAGTGGTATGGGGAGGAGGAGAGTCGATGGTATGAAAAACAAACGTCAGGATTCGGGAGTATTAATTGTGTGGAAGGAGAGGCTTAACCAAGAAAGGCTGCCTCTGATACCATGTCAGGCTAGGGGGTAACTCCACAATGCGAATTATGTTTTTTCATTAAGATTTCTCATGGATATATACATGGAGGGAGAGATTCTCGGGCTTCACCTCTCAGTGTCTCTTCACATTCCTAATCATTTTATAATCCCAAAGATTAGGTGTCAAATAAAATAACTTAAAAAAATTCCTCGATGGAGGTGGACAAAGGCTTGGAAAATGGGCATCGAGATTATGCCCTTCTCTCACATGGTGAACATGCTAGTTATTAATTATGGCTCACAGCGACGATACTCCTACCATGTGAACTCTCCAGAAGTTGAGTTTTGGTAGTTAAAGGGTGTTATGGGTAATCATCTAATGTCCATAACCAGGGCGGTGATTTTAGGGTGTTAGGAGTGAAGTAAGGTTCATGATGGAGAACTTGTATGCTCACCTGGATGTTGGCTCAACTGCCGCAGTGCAGTGGTCGGTCATCTTGTCAAAGTCTAGATTCACTACAATTTTCAAATCAATATTTGGGACCCGAGCTCGACTTGGAGAAGCAGAATTATTATCACTGTCAATTTAGGATCGGAAATAAGGCGAATTCTCATCAATTTTAAAAGCAGGTTTAAGCTGGATCATTTCTTGTGCTTCATGAGCGTAACCCCTCTACTTTGTCTTTGGCTCATTGGTTGGGTTCTTACTTTTTCAGTGGATGTTCTCTAGGTCATTTCCAGATGGAGTCTTGTGAAGTGGAAAGGTGACCAGGAGAGTGGCATTGGTATTTCTCGCAATGGGCAGTTCGGGTGTCTAAGTCGGAGGGTTTCAACTGCTCAATCCCTAGATGCTGGCATTGTTTTTAGCTTGTGTCTGCCTCCACTTGAATTTTACCACCTTATTTGTTTTGGTCTAGCTCTCGAGTTCACCGTCTTCATTGTCTTAAGTCAGGGGTTGCCTATAACTCTCTTTTTCCCTCTATTCCCTCTTAGTTGTGTTGGAATGGGGTTAATTCCCTGTGGGTGGGGTATCTGCTTGATTGGGTATATGCATTGATCATTTATAAGTTCGTTCATTTAGTTACAGAAGGCATCCTTATCATAATTTTAATATGGAGTAAGTCTACCTCTTACCGCTCTAGGGTTTCTCCTCATTGGGTGTGTAATGCTTCGAAGCTAGACAAGCTCCCTTGTAGTTTTGATATGGGCTCTATCTTCTACTCTCAAAGAGGGTGTTGGGTCCTTTTCCACATCTCGTTCGATAATATTTATAGTATGGTGGGCATGTTGCGCCGTCGTGGGCGGCCACGCTGTGGGGGTGGCCACCATTTCCCTACAAGTCGCCTGACTCTCAGTGAAAGCTCTTCTTCAGTAATTTTGTAGGCATTGAACATGATGATGAGGTGTTTCATGCTCTGGTTCATTCTCCTAGCTGGGTTGATGCTCCAACTTCATTGGAGTCCATTGCAAAGAAACTTATAGGAATTCAGGCAAATATGGACATCATTCAAGAACATTGATATGAGGATCGTAATGAGCTAGTTACATATATGAATGATATTCAGTTTAGCCAGAACGAGATTCTAGAGCAGCTAGACAGTCTTCATAGGATCCACTGTTGTATTAATGAGCGTCTTCGCGATCTAGAAGCTCAAGTTGAACACATCGACTTCCACATGCATGAACGTGTTGGCTTTCATGTTGTACCTCTTGTATTTCCTCCCCATTCCCCTCCTTGATATGTTTTTGTCAGTATTTGTGCTATTTTTATCTCTCTTTTGTGATGAATGGCTCTTAAGCCTAGCTAAAATAATGCTTATAAGGATCAATCTTTAGCATACTCAGGCCCCGGCACCAACAAGTCTGGTTGGAATGAGGCTCGAGGGGTAGGGTGCATAGAGACACATTTTATAATATTTGTTTTTGTGAAAATGTAACCAAAGAAATTTGATTGACAAAAAAACAAAATTTTAAAAAATTAAAATACCTCCTATCATTATAATCCTCTGATTTACAAAAAAAATTATTACTTCTTTAGATTAAATTTTTTCAATAAGTACTCATATATTACTATAATTACTTAATAATGTAATGGAAAAATTAGGTTAAAAACCCCTTTCTTGTGGTTTTTTGTGATCATATACCACTAATATTTATATATTTGACCCAAAATTTACATATTTGTAATTTGATATGAACTTATGTCTTTAATATTTCTATATATAGATGAAATTCGATATTAACACAATTATGTTTACGTAATTCTTTGATTTGCTAAGTTTTAGTGCTACTACAATTTTTGGCAATAAGACACCTACTGTTATAATGTAATGGAAAAACTAATGTTAAAAAACTATTATGCTTTGATTTTATATAATTTTGACGTGATATGATTATATGTATTTATGTTTACTCGTTGCATGTGGTCTTAACAAAACCCAAATCATAGATTGTAAAAAAGATTCAGGAATTCTTATTGGTTTTTTTATTTACATGTGATGCGGGAGTATTAGAGCTTCTAAATCATTAATTTTTTGGAGGAAAAAATTTCAAAAATTGGTATTGACATTTCGGGAAAAATTTGTATTCTTCTATGTAAATATTATATTGAGTTGATTTATTCTAGAAAATCTATGTGAATGAGTTATGATTTTAGAAGTTGTTTGGATAGGTAATATTTTGTTAATATGTTAAAACTCAATCTTCCTTTTAAAGCATAAGAGATTCTAGGGATAGATTGAATGGTTTTAGGATAGAGAAAAATATGATTTATGGAGTGATTTTAGGATCTAGAAATGATGTTTCTAAATTCTATCTATTTTAAGCTTATGGGTAGTAAAAAAGAGAATAAGTGTGAGAAAAAGGGAGGATGGCCAAATGAATGTAAAATCATACCATAGAGAGGAGGGAGAGGTTATGATTAGATGTATGTACATATTATCTTAATGGAACAAAGTTTTCATTATATGATTGTTTGTACATGATTGTGTAATTCCAATTTTAAATATGAATTCAGAATGAACGATAGATAATGGAAATCTATCATATAAAAGAAGCAATTCCTATTATTGGATTTGAGACAATTGAATGAGGGAAAAAATTGGGGTGCATATATATTTTGTGTGTTTACTTTAATATAGGATCAGAGAACCAGATCAAAATGTGAGTAAAGGTGTATGGTGTTCAGAAAGCTAGAGGCTTAAGGATTAGGGTATATTCCTCTTCTTTGATAATTTCTTGTGAATTTTGTTGGATTTTTATTAATGTTTAGTATGTTCTTTTCATCAAACAATTACCAAACTCCAAGGCAAGGCGAAAACCCCTCAAGGCGGAAAACCTAGAAAAACTATCTTCTTATAAAATTAGATTAAAGTGAGAAATACAAGACCTAAGACCATGACAAAATTTCAGTCCTTCAAGATGCCAAGCTAAGCCCTTCTCAATCACAGGATATAACATCATATTCAACCACAGTAGCTCGCATTATTCTCAAATAATTTCCCACAGAAAAAATTGCATCATCTCATTTCTAGGGAGCTTACATTTCCTTGCATATGCATGACCTCATAAATTTTCAAATCCTTACAAGAACATAGCCTCTAAAATTCGCATGTATTTTCCTCAGAGCCCATCATAGGAGAGGCTTAACCAAGCAATAGTTATGTTGTGTATTTCGTATACCAGCGTTCAACATATGCAACGGAGGGAGGTATGGTGGCACCACCAAGCGGGAGGACCAAAGTCGAGTGTACAGGTGATTCGGTATGATGTATGAACGCAATAGGGATCCACGAGTACTCATGATGCAACAACCAGAGGAGATGACCAGTGGTATGGGGAGGAGGAGAGTCGATGGTATGACAAACAAACATCAAGATTCGAGAGTATTAATTGTGTGGAAGGAGAGGCTTAACCAAGAAAGGCTGCCTCTGATACCATGTCAGGCTAGGGGGTAACTCCACAATGCGAATTATGTTTTTCATTAAGATTGCTCATGGATATATACATGGAGGGAGAGATTCTTGGGCTTCACCTCTCAGTGTCTCTTCATATTCCTAATCATTTTATAATCCCAAAGATTAGGTGTCAAATAAAATAACTTACAAAAATTCCCCGATGGAGGTGGACAAAGGCTTGGAAAATGGGCATCGAGATTATGCCCTTCTCTCACATGGTGAACATGCTAGTTATTAATTACGGCTCACAGCGATGATACTCCTACCGTGTGAACTCTCCAGAAGTTGAGTTTTGGTAGTTAAAGGGTGTTATGGGTAATCATCTAATGTCCATAACTAGGGCGGTGATTTTAGGGTGTTAGGAGCGCAGTAAGGTTCATGATGGAGAACTTGTATGCTCACCTGGATGTTGGCTCAGCTGCCGCAGTGCAGTGGTCGGTCATCTTGTCGAAGTCTAGATTCACTACAATTTTCAAATCAATATTTGGGACCCGAGCTCGACTTGGAGAAGCAGAATTATTCTCACTGTCAATCTAGGATGGGAAATAAGGCAAATTCTCATCAATTTTAAAAGCAGGTTTAAGCTGGATCATTTCTTGTGCTTCATGAGCGTAACCCCTCTTCTTTGTCTTTGTCTCATTGGTTGGGTTCTTACTTTTTCAGTGGATTTTCTCTAGGTCATTTCCAGATGGAGTCTTGTGAAGTGGAAAGGTGACCAGGAGAGTGGCATTGGTATTTCTCGCAATGGGGAGTTCGGGTGTCTAAGTCGGAGGGTTTCAACTACTCAATCCCTAGATGCTGGCATTGTTTTTAGCTTGTGTCTACCTCTGCTTGAATTTTACCACCTTATTTGTTTTGGTCTAGCTCTCGAGTTCACCGTCTTCATTGTCTTAAGTCAGGGGTTGCCTATAATTCTCTTTTTCCCTCTATTCCCTCTTAGTTGTGTTGGAATGGGGTTAATTCCCTGTGGGTGGGGTATCTGCTTGATTGGTTATATGCATTGATCATTTATAAGTTCATTCATCTAGTTACAGAAGACATCCCTATCATAATTTTAATATGGAGTAAGTCTACCTCTTACCGCTCTAGGGTTTCTCCTCATTGGGTGTGTAATGCTTCGAAGCTAGACAAGCTCCCTTGTAGTTTTGATATGGGCTCTATCTTCTACTCTCAAAGAGGGTGTTGGGTCCTTTTCCACATCTCGTTCGATAATATTTATAGTATGGTGGGCATGTTGCGCCGTCGTGGGCGGCCACGCTGTGGGGGTGGCCACCATTTCCCTACAAGTCGCCTGACTCTCAGTGAAAGCTCTTCTTCAGGTAATTTTGTAGGCATTGAACATGATGATGAGGTGTTTCATGCTCTGGTTCATTCTCCTAGCTGGGTTGATGCTCCAACTTCATTGGAGTCCATTGCAAAGAAACTTATAGGAATTCAGGCAAATATGGACATCATTCAAGAACATTGATATGAGGATCGTAATGAGCTAGTTGCATATATGAATGATATTCAGTTTAGCCAGAACGAGATTCTAGAGCAGCTAGACAGTCTTCATAGGATCCACTGTTGTATTAATGAGCGTCTTCGCGATCTAGAAGCTCAAGTTGAACACATCGACTTCCACATGCATGAACGTGTTGGCTTTCATGTTGTACCTCTTGTAGTTCCTCCCCATTCCCCTCCTTGATATGTTTTTGGCAGTATTTGTGCTATTTTTATCTCTCTTTTGTGATGAATGGCTCTTAAGCCTAGCTAAAATAATGCTTATAAGGATCAATCTTTAGCATACTCAGGCCCCAGCACCAACAAGTCTGGTTGGAATGAGGCTCGAGGGGTGGGGTGCATAGAGACACATTTTATAATATTTGTTTTTGTGAAAATGTAACCAAAGAAATTTGATTGACAAAAAAACAAAACTTTGAAAAATTAAAATACCTCCTATCATTATAATCCTCTGATTTACAAAAAAAATATTGCTTCTTTAGATTAAATTTTTTCAACAAGTACTCATATATTACTATAATTACTTAATAATGTAATGGAAAAATTAAGTTAAAAACCCCTTTCTTGTGGTTTTTTGGGATCATATACCACTAATATTTACATATTTGACCCAAAATTTACATATTTGTAATTTGATATGAACATATGTCTTTAATATTTCTATATATAGATGAAATTCGATATTAACACAATTACGTTTACGTAATTCTTTGATTTGCTAATTTTTAGTGCTACTACAATTTTTGGCAATAAGACACCTAGTGTTGTAATGTAATGGAAAAACTAATGTTAAAAAACTATTATGCTTTGATTTTATATAATTTTGACGTGATATGATTATATGTATTTATGTTTACTCGTTGCATGTGGTCTTAACAAAACCCAAATCATAGATTGTAAAAAAGATTCAGGAATTTCTATTGGTTGTTTTATTGACATGTGATGCGGGAGTATTAGAGCTTCTAAACCATTAATTTTTTTGAGGAAAAAAATTCAAAAATTGGTATTGACATTTCGGGAAAAATTTGTATTCTTCTATGTAAATATTATATTGAGTTGATTTATTCTAGAAAATCTATGTGAATGAGTTATGATTTTAGAAGTTGTTTGGATAGGTAATATTTTGTTAATATGTTAAAACTCAATCTTCCTTTTAAAGCATAAGAGATTCTAGGGATAGATTGAATGGTTTTAGGATAGAGAAAAATATGATTTATGGAGTGATTTTAGGATCTAGAAATGATGTTTCTAAATTCTTTCTATTTTAAGCTTATGGGTAATAAAAAAGAGAATAAGTGTGAGAAAAAGGGAGGATGGCCAAATGAATGTAAAATCATACCATAGAGAGGAGGGAGAGGTTATGATTAGATGTATGTACATATTATCTTAATGGAACAAAGTTTTCATTATATGATTGTTTGTACATGATTGTGTAATTCCAATTTTAAATATGAATTCAGAATGAACGATAGATAATGGAAATCTATCATATAAAAGAAGCAATTCCTATTATTGGATTTGAGACAATTGAATGAGGGAAAAAATTGGGGTGCATATATATTTTGTGTGTTTACTTTATTATAGGATCAGAGAACCAGATCAAAATGTGAGTAAAGGTGTATGGTGTTCAGAAAGCTAGAGGCTTAAGGATTAGGGTATATTCCTCTTCTTTGATAATTTCTTGTGAATTTTGTTGGATTTTTATTAATGTTTAGTATGTTCTTTTCATCAAACAATTACCAAACTCCAAGGCAAGGCGAAAACCCCTCAAGGCGGAAAACCTAGAAAAACTATCTTCTTATAAAATTAGATCAAAGTGAGAAATACAAGACCTAAGACCATGACAAAATTTCAGTCCTTCAAGATGCCAAGCGAAGCCCTTCTCAATCACAGGATATAACATCATATTCAACCACAGTAGCTCGCATTATTCTCAAATAATTTCCCACAGAAAAACTTGCATCATCTCATACCTAGGGAGCTTACATTTCCTTGCATATGCATGACCTCATAAATTTTCAAATCCTTACAAGAACATAGACTCTAAAATTCGCATGTATTTTCCTCAGAGCCCATCATAGAAAGCACTTAATTGTTTGTCATTTGGTTGAGGACACATGCCAATAAATAGTTTTTCTCATATGCAAAAAGACGCATCCTTTCAGTGAGCTGAATTGACATCTAGGAAGGTCGACTTGGCTTCCTGAGGTGAATTTACCCAAATTACACTTTCAAAAATTATTTTTTCATTTTCTTTTACAAGAAGGAAAAATAGCACTTTGACTCTGACTAAAAAAATCTTAGAAGCATGAAGAACATGCTTAACTAATAATAATAATAACAATAAATATTTTTCTTCTTTTTCTTTTTACATAAAATACATAATGATACAAGTACAATGATAATTATGAAGACCAAACCTAGTTGCATTTTCGAACACTCTCTCTTAACTAGGGAGGTATTCATAATTACACAACAAGGTACAAGGATACTCTCAAATTGAAATATTCTCATAATAAGCATTGAATTGATAAGCCATCATCAAGCATCAACATGATAACTAACATTGTCAATCTACAATATTGCAAGGCCTTGACTAACAAGCTCTAACTCTCAACTAGATTAGATCGCAATGCTAGGAGGTATTCATTTGGACACCATCACCATAACCTCTCAAGGAACATACCCCATCCAAATGTTCACCATGTATCTCCTTATAGGACTATTCTTATCTTGGATTCCTAATCCTCAAAGAATATCGGCTTTCTTCAACTACTCTTATCTTGGATACCCTACCCTATCCTCAAAGAGTATTGGTCCATGGGACTACTCCCATCTTGGATTCCCAATCCTCAAGGAGTATTGGTCCCAAATGCTTATCCAATCCTCCAATCTCCCTCATAGTGCCTTCACTAGACATATGATTAGTAGCCCTACCCTAGTGCCAGACACATGGGATAATATGGTGTCTTCCATCACTCCCTCTCAACAAGGGAGGAAATCCTTACTCCCTCTAAACCAGGAAGACTTAACCATGGGTTTTAGATTTTCTTGTTCATTAGATATTTTTTATTTCGTGGAGATTTTAGTTGTAGCTTGTAGGGATCTAGATATTTACAAGACTTCTCAGCTCCTAATAGCTTCACATCATATCAAAATTTGACTTTCCTCAATCATCATACAACTTTGTCATTAAATGGTTCATATAACATCTTTAAGGAGCCAAACTTCCTAATATCTTCTAGCACATGCATTCCATCCTTACATAACAATATTCTATCTTTGTAATTTTTCAAGCCATCATTAATGTCATTCACTCAATCCATGTGCACCCAAATCAAATCAAACGTCAAATAGTATAATATCATCAAGCAAGCTATATTTCTGATCTCTTCAAATACTTCTCCAATAAGTCCTTTCAGGAAGCCAAACCATATCCCAGCATTATCAGAGTTCCTAAATCACAATATCTTTTAGTCAACATGTGGGATTCTTCAAAATCTAGCAACTTGCTCCTTTTGAGGTCAACATTCCTTTGCATCGTCTATCTTCATATTTCAACAAAGTTTTACTTCATGATCTTTAGCTTTCAATCATCAACCAATGTGTTCCTTGAACAAACCAATCAACAAACTTCAATACCATATCCATCAGGCTACTTACAACTCCATGTTTTCATCTAAGGTAAGTGAACTTATTGTCCTCTAATCTACTTCCTTGATGCAAGCTTCAAACTTTTCTCTACTTTATATTCATGTTTTGCCATGTTCTTCTACTTCTTCCTTCTGCTAGTCAAGTTTTCGAAAGAACTTATCTTGACCTGCAACCTTTGTTAGAAGATCAGGAAATAACATAAAGGAAAAGGCATAAAGATAAAAAATAAGGATTAACTCCCTCTTAATCTTGGACCTGTTCACCAACCTTGTCCTCACATTAAATTTAAGGGTTTAGATCTACCTTTAACATTGAACATGATCAAATTGGGTTTTGTTTCTAAGGTTTATTTTATTCCAAACTATGTGAGGGATTATAAGCCCTAGATGCCAAAATATTTAAGACTTGTTACTCAAGAATTTATTGAAGGCCTCGAAAATCGGGTCTACAACAAGGGGGATACCTGCCCGGTCCGGACCTTGGTTGGCAGCGCCTTATCCATTTGGTATAGCGGGTCCGACTGGGGATATGGGACCAGTTTCTCAATTCAGTGTGTGTGTGTGAGAAAGATGGGTATTTCTGTTCTAAATGGAATATTTCTATCATAATTCTAATCTAATGCTATGCTATTGTATTCTAATAAACAGAAAAACATCAAAATTTAGGCTAACCCGGGGTGTGATCTTTCTTCTATGCGATCTAAAAAGATTTCAAACAATAACTGGTAATAAAGATCATTCAGCTATTATAAGAAAAGAATTCAATAAAGATGAACTACTTCGTATAAGAATTTAGACGAAACAGTTGTGAAAATCTTATCGTATAAATGAGCTATTCATACACTAAGCATAAATAAATAGTTATCACCGTACAAAAGTGCCAAATGATAACTCAGGCATCCACACTACAATATATAAACAACTGAAAACTGAATATCACTTTAACGCATAAGCAGAAATGGTTAAGAGATAAAAGTACCATCTATAACTAGTCCTACTCATGAGCTTCAAGCGACAATTGATTTATCTCTCCTTGATTTAACATCCACTAAGAGTACAGAAGTGCAACATCAGTAGCAGATATCAAATGTAGAATATCAAATAAACCCTATTCCATTCATTCATCAAAACCTCCTCGGAGGGTGCAAAAGTGCATGTTCTGAGGACAAGTTTTTTGATAAATTTCTGGACCCCTTCTCTAAATGCATGAGAAGGGTTTAATACTACTAACTAATAAATAACTTATTTATAGAAATTCAGGATTCGGTTTAAATGACCGTCCTTTTTCTAAGCAAAACTATTTCTAAAATTAAATCTAATATCTAACTATTCCTAAATTTGCTCCTTAACGTCGCAAGCATTCAGTATTTGCCTGAGTAGAGTCGGCTGACTATCTTGCGTCTTTGGTTGAGTTAAGAAAATAGAATCGGAAAGAGATGGCACTATCTTCTCAGCAAAATTGATGATATACTTGAGAGTCATCCAATGACTATGTGGCTTTACCATGTATGCCTGGTAATAATCCCATTTCAACTAGGTTAACCCTTGGATTGCTTCTGCTTTTTCTTTAGTTTTATGTTTCCAGTTTGTTTCTATTGCTGCTTTCTTGCAATTTTCGGGGCTTGCAGGTGACTGAGTAATTAGAAACCTTCCTTTTCGAGCAAGTTTTCTTAGCGATGACCGATTAGCGCTAATCGCGCATCAGAAACTGCCTTTGTTTCTTGATCCGAGCTTCCCTGATTTGTTTTTCGCCTCTTGCGTCTTTTTCTCTTATCGGGTATAAAGCTCAAAATTTTTAAAAATAGTGATTCCGTGAGCTCTTGACCCTGAGCATTAAACTGTCTGTTTCTGGTATCAGCATCGTTCAGTACCCATTCAACCATGGCTGTATATGAGAAATTGTGATGGATGCCTCAGAAGAGTTCTGCAGCTCTTTCTCTCCCTTAAGTGGATTAGGTGTGCCTTCCGAAATGGACATTAGAGTACTGCCTTTCCTCCTCATAGTTTCCTGCATACTGCCTTGTATAATGCTTTGTCCTTTGTTCCTGCAGTTTACAATTGAGGTGGAAGTAATGATAAAAATAATGACAAGAAAACTTTAAATGCCGATGATATGCAAAACATGCCACCTTATGTGAACTAGTTCTTTGAAAAACACAACACCATACTTCATTAACAACTGGAAACAACTCATTAGTTCCCGTTAAAGTGCATGACCAGTTCTTGGCCTAGAAAAAGTTTTCTCGAATAATGAGCCAGAACCAAGTGCGATGGAGAGGTCTTGCGATTTTTCTTTGCGATATCGCAGATCATTGTATCGCATTATCGCAATTTCATCGTGTTGTTCTATCGCAAGGTTGCTTGGTCGCAATATCGCAATTTCATCGTGTTGTTCTATCGCAAGGTTGCTTGGCCGCAATATCGCAATATCGCAAAATCGCAGATCGCTTAATCGTTATAATCATTATGTGTAATTCATGTGATTTTGCGATGTGCAATATGCGATATCGCATATCGGCGATTTTAAGGTTTTTCAATGTGAGTGCTCCTTAATGCATGCGATGCGATGGAGTTTCGCGTCGCAATCTCGTGTTTTTTATCATTTTGGCTCATTTAGAAGGTACCCTATCATTCTTTGCGCAATGCGATCTCTCTTAAGGTGTGAATTTACTTTCTTCACTATGAAACTTAGGTTTTTTTAGATTCTTCAATGGTATTTTCCTAAGTCCATGATGTTGTAAGTTTCATCTAAAAGGAAATATAACACTAATTGATTTTTTTAATTTTTTACTAAGGGTCCCCACTTATTTAGTATTAGAAATAACACTTCATAAGGAGGGGGGTTGTTGGTGGCCACAACAGAATTGCAAACCCTAAATCCTTAATAGTCATTAAGACTCATCAACCATGCATTACAAAATTTTTACGTGTTGCAAAACCTTAAAGATATTGTTTGACTTACCTTTTATATAGCAAAATTTCATTGTCTCTAGTCTCTATATATGCAGACCTTTACACTACCTTTCGAATAACCATCATGATCATCTAGTGAACTTGACAGAAAACATGAAATTCTCATAGAAATTATACATACCTTTGCAACCATACATTTTCATTGCAAGGATCTGGTCTTTTGAATTTTCTTTAAAAAATCAATTTTATTCAACAAAAGGTGCCTCAACTTGTTCAACCACAGGAGTTTCATTGAGTTGCTTTCTTTTTCTTGATTCCTTTCAAACTTCTTGAGGATTCTTATTAAAATTGTACTTCTTATTCAACTCACTTCTGCAACCAAGCCTACATATGATCTTAGTCCTCCATTCATCAAGTTTGATATGATGGTACTTTTTAGAGATAAGCTTCTTAGTTCTTCAATGATCTCCAATATTTTGGATGTTATGCCTTTCACAATCTATTTTAGGAAGATATATACTTTCTTGATCCATATACCTTCCACAAAGGTGTCATTTATTATCTTGAATTTTTTTCTCCGATTTGAATTATGCTACAAGAATCTTGGAAATATGTTGGAGTACCACAAGATCGATATATGTTGGAGAATTATTGTCAATCGATCCCATAAGTTCTATTTTGGACCAGAAATTTGGATGCCACAATTTTGTCCTTAAAGAATACTAATGTTCTCTGCATAATTTATCATGTCTCTAAAATTGAGTTATTATCATATATAGGGTTCCTCCTTACTATCATATAGATCAAGTTCACAACAATGAAGCCACATGGATACGACCCATCCATTGAATAAAAGAAATTCCATTGTAATTCGATTCCATAGAGCGATGCCATAGAGTTGATAATACGATCCATATAACATTGTAATGTGGATCTCAAAGAATGTGAACTACATATGTAATGACTCAACCCATATAATGAGATATGAGTCACAGGTGTATCGAACCATGTTAATCATAAGTGTGAGCCCCTATATATTATTGAGGAATATAATATTATTCCATTGTGTATTCGAGCAAGAATATGCGATGTCATTCACATAAACAACATATGTGAGCCATTGTGCCACAAAGATGTTGCGAGCCACAATGTGCAACACGAGAAAGTTAGTAGGAGCCATACAAATATCAAAACACTGAAATGGTGAGCCATGCAATCACTTAGATATGTAAATGTGAGTCACAGAACGTTGTGCAAGCCATTGAAGAAGAGTGTGTGGCTTAGAGTATTGTGTGACCCATAGAATAATTCGAACCACAAAGTAATGTGAGCGTCCATAGAAAACTACGATTTACTGAGATAAAGATATGTGAGCCACTGTAACAAAAATGTGTCGGTGACGAGGAACTTCAAGTCAACGTGCACTATAACAAAACAAACTAGTGACAAAGACCACCCATTCTATGTGTCTACCATAAAAGACATTGTAACAACAATAAGTTGGTTGTGCCAATGTATGTGTCTACCACAAAAGGCTTGATATAAAAAAAAACTAGTGATAGGGACTACCCAATTGATGTATTTACCAACAAAGAAATGAATTTGTGGAATGTGAGTGATATGACCCTTCTCCCAGCAACCTTCACAAGCAAACATTTTACGCAAGGATTGAAATTTAGACTTCTTCTAACAACAAACTCACACTAACATTCCCAGTTGTCGAACTCGGAACCATATGTTATCCAAATCATTGAAGTCATACTGCTCTTTTTTTATCAATTATCAGAGATAGGTCACTTCACATAAATCAGGGTCTTCTTTAAATTACAAATATAAATATTTGTATCACAAAGATAGAAGATCATTTATATGCCCAGAATCTCGTTCAGTCCATAGAGAAAGAAGCTACAACAATTTGTAAAATCCATGGAGATTCACCAAACAAAAACAATAGAGAGAGATCTAAATACCATTAAGGATGCATTAGTCTTCGAATATTTTATCCAAATTCCAATAGGATGTGATCTTCAAGCCTTCTTCTTCAACCTTAGCTCTAATACCATGTTGAGAAATATAGAGGCGTAAGAATTAGGGTAGACTTCTCTTCTTTGATAATTTCTTGTGACTTTTGTTTGATTTTTATTTATGTTTATTATCTTATTTTCATCAAACAATTACCAAACTTACAAAACCCCACAAGGGGGGAACCCGGAAAAAATTATCTTCTTATAGAATCAAATCAAAGTGAGAAATCCAAGACCCAAGACAATGACAAAATTCTAGTCCTTCAAGAAGCCAAGTCAAACCCTTGTCAATCACAGGAGATAACATCAAATTTAGCTACAGTAGCTCGCATTATTCTCAAATAATCTCCCATAGAAAAACTTGCATCATCTCAGATCCAGGAAGCTTTCATCTCTTTGCATATGCATGACCTCAAAAATTCACAAATCCTTACAAAAACATAGCCTCTGAACTTCGCATGTCTCTACCTCAAAACCCATCACAGAAAGCATCAAATTGTTTTCCATTTGGTAGAGGATGCATGCCAATAAATAGTTGTTCTTATATGAGAAAATACACATCCTTTCAGTGATCCGATATGACATCTGGGAAGGCCAACTTTGTTTCTTGAGGTTAATTTACCCAGATTACACTTTAAAAAATTATTTTTCCTTTTGCTTTTACAAGAATTCCAAGTAGGACTTTGACTCTTTAACTCAACGAATCCTAGAAGCATGAAGAATATGCTTAACTAATAAAAATAAAAATTATTTTTCTTCTTTTACTTTTTATATAAAATACATAATGATACAAATATAATGATAATTATGAAGATTGAACCTAGATACATTTTCCAATATATGGGCACCTTGATGTCAGTAGTGCATTGACATCCCAAAAGTAGAGGACTTGAAACTTAAAGAAAAAGTTAAATTCTCTTGAATCAAGTGGTATCAAAGCTCAGGTTTGGAGAAACTGATGGAGTAAAATTTTTTACTTTGCAATTTTTTTTTTGTGATAGATAATTGATGTCTACATGGATCAAAATATGAAAGGAAGGTTGATAAAGAACATTGAATTTATTTGAGGATATGGAAAGATTTTTCTAATTTGGGAGTAGAAGCATGTTTTTTTTGTGTTGAAGGACAATGAAATTTATAATATTATATTTGCAAACAAAGAAAATAGTTCCAATAGGAGAATTTGGGTAAGACTATGGTGAAGTGAACCGGAGCGAATCAGATGCATTATGATAACAAACATCTGTGTGGTTGATATTGTTAAATGTTAATTTGTATATATCAAAAATTGAGAGAAGAATTGTGGCAGAAGAAGTGAAGAGATACAACTTATAGAACTTGCATGAGTTTAGGTTTGGATAAATCTAATTTTTGAAATACTTTTATGTGAGTAATTTGATTTGAAAAAGAAACTAATATTTGCAGGTTAAGCTCTTGGAGAAAGAACACTGGAGTTATTTGAAAAGAAATCTACTTTGGGAGAAAATTAGAATAGTTTTTTCTTGAGAAGAAAATATAAAGGAGAAGCATGTTCTTTGGATGAGGAAGAATAGTGGAAGAATGCAACAACATAATCCATAGAAGGATTGGAGAAAATTGCATAATAGTATGCACATTCGAAAGAGCTTGAACATGAGGTAATTTGGTATTTTTATTTTCAGTTAATTGTGAAAGAGATTGGTTGATTACAGTTATCAGCGGTGGAAATGATTACAGCAAGGGGACTGCAGTAGAGAACAAGTGATGTTCTTGGAGATGATGGCAAAGGACATGTTTCCGTTGAAAGTTGGAAGAAAGAGGACATACAAGGTTCTCAAAGAGGTGTGCTAGATAAGTGTAGAATCCATAAGAGCAAGGAGTGTTCAATAGAAGGTTTCAGATGAAGTAATCATAATAAATATGAAAGAATACGAGGCCATGGAGAAGCCTAGTGTGGTATTTGGTAATAGGTTGAGTGGAGTCGTCTTGTTACAGAGACTTGATTGTAGCTCATAATGAGTAAGAGGAAGATTATAGAGGAAATAGAAGTATGACTAGTGATGGTCATAGTAAAGGTTATGAGGGAATCCATAGGAAATCAAGTCATGACAAACTTGATAGAGAAATAGCTGCTGTGAAAGTACAATTGGAGATGATGAGGGAAATGCTACAAGAAGATGAGGAAGATCATGGGTATGGATGGAATCTATAGAGGAGAGTGAAATGGAATTGATTGTAGGTGAAATGGAAGCATATGACAAATTCTCAGTTGAAGGATGAGAAGCTCAAAGGAGTTGAGCAAAAGAAAAGGGTAATTATTAAAGGAGAAGTTCACTTTTGTAAACCTGAACAAGGACCAATCCTTGGAGAGAGTGATGAGGATGCTAAGAGGAGATTTGCAAAGGATCTTTTGAAATATTTGGGAAGTTCAAATCAGTAAGATAATTTGATGTCTGAAGCATCAAATAAGGCTGAAAGGCCTTATGTTTTTAAAGCTAATGATTTGTCTATGTTCATAGGTTTCATAAACAATGAACAAGGACATACATTTGAAGCTATCATGAAGATTGATGAAGATGATACAAATATGCTTCATAAAATCATAACTGAAGAACAAAATAATAATTTTGTTACCATAGGAGATGAAGCATAATTTTCTACTAAAGAAAATTGAGTGAAGATCATGTACAATTCATAAATGAAATTGTTGGCATGAAGTTGCAAGGACCTGCTAGTGCAGAAAATAGGGAAAAACTGACTAGTGGAGACACTTAAAGGAAATATAAGAAAAAGTGTTCAGATGAAATGCTTATGCAATATGATGAGGAGTTAGAGTTGCTAGAATTTTTTTTGAGAGGACCCGAATGAAGAGAAGAAATTACAGTGAAAGAAGAGAAATGTTCACACGTGCCTAGCAATGAAGATGTGTTTACAACATTTGAGAAAGCTAAGATAATTTGTAATTTACACATTTATTATGAGATGCATGTATAAGAAGTGTTTATGAACATAAAATTGTGATCAAAGAAATAGAATGTAAACTATTTCCTGAAGATGAGATTGAACCTCAAGTACAACACTCAAAGAAAATGTTTAGAGGTTTTGAGGAAGAGATGGCATTTTTAGAAAAATGGTTCGCAAGAGATACATGTAACGAGGGTTGCATAGAGGAGTAGTTTAGAGTGCCATACAAAAATGGCTGGGGGGAGGAAAAGATGCAACATTTGGTGGGAAGCAACAAAAACACATTTTAGAAAAGGGAAGAAAATCTCATGCAACACAGTATTGTTGAGATGAAGGATGAAGTCAGAGCATAGAATTTGGAAGCCAGGAGAATCGAGGACAACTATAGCAGAAGTAGGACAACAACATAAAGAAATAGATGATCTGCTACAACATAATATTTGTGATCCAGGAGGATTGTTACATCAAAATCTTATGACCAGGAGGTCATAATTTGGAGTATGATGCAAGAGAATTAGAGCTTTTAAACCATCAAATCTTTGGAGGACAAAGTTCTAATATGAGGTATTGACATTTTGAGAAGAATTCATATTATTCTATGTAAATAATGTATTGTGTTGATTTATTCTATGAAATCTAAGTGAATAAGTCATGAGTCTAGAAGTTATTTGGATAGGTAAGATTTTGTTTATATGTTAAAAGAAAATATTCCTTGTTAAGAATGAGAGATTCTAGGGATGGATTGATTGATTTTAGGATTTATAAAAATCTTATTTATGTAGTGATTTTAGGATCTAGAAAAATCTATGACTTTTCTAAATTCTATCTATTGTAATCCTACGAGAAATAAAAAAGAGAGTAAGTATGAGGAAAAGAGAGGATGTTGGGTCCCTATAATACTAGTGATTACCCCATTACTATTGTAGTTGTGCCCCTTAGTAATATTTTTGTGCCCCTATTGTCCCCATATTATTATTACTGTGCCCCATAGAATCCCTCTATTGTTATTTTTGTGGCTTTATATTATTATTGTTAGGTTGGCTGGGTTATATTGTGACTCCTTAAACTCCTATATATAGAAAGGAGGTTTTGTCATTTGAATCATCCAAGAATTGTTCATTTATGTAATGTAAAGGAGGTTGCCCCCTCGAAGAGGCTGAATTTTAAGGCATTGGTATATCTTTTCTATCCTTTTCTTGAGCTGGTTTCATAACATTTGGTATCAGAGCTTTGGATTCTAGGGTTTCGCTGCTCCAAACAGGTCATCGTGCCATTTTCGCTATAATTTTTTTCTGTGATGTTTCAGAAGCGAAAACAAAAATCCATTTGAGACAAAATCACACTGAACCTTGGGTCCGAATTTCAGAGCTGTTTGCGATATATTTGTGGAGATATGATCTGAGGAAGTGGGTCTTTTTTGCAGACTCCTGAATTACATTCCAAATAGGTGACTTGGGGAAAATCATCATAACTTTCTCTCTGAGAATCGAATTGAAATTTTGTAAGAAGGTACAGAAAGAGGACGGACTGTAGTTTCTTGTATATATTTTTTAGAGCCAAAGGTTGAAACAGGGACACGTGGCATGTCATACAAGTTCGCTCTACTGAATTAGTCTATAATCAGGTCACTGTGGGAGATTTGGCATAACTCTTCATTGGAGAATCCAATTGGGGTCAGACTGGTGGCATTGGAA
>APFE030456444.1:44130-57259 GCA_000404065.3 Pinus taeda | reverse complement strand
TTTTGAAGGAGAGGGGCATGTTGGGTCCCTATAATACTAGTGATTACCCCATTACTATGGTAGTTGTACCCCTTATAATATTGTTGTGCCCCTATTGCCCCCATATTGTTATTACTGTGCCCCATAGAATCCCTCTATTGTTATTTTTGTGGATTTATATTATTATTGTTAGGCCGGTTGGGTTATATTGTGACTCCTTAGACTCCTATATATAGAAAGGAGGTTTTGTCATTTGAATCATCCAAGAATTGTTCATTTATGTAATGTAAAGGAGGTTTCCCCCTCGAAGAGGCTGAATTTTAAGGCGTTGATCTATCTTTTATATCTTTTTCTTGAGCTGGTTTCATAATAGAGGATGACCAAATGAATGTGAAGTCGGGCTATAGAGAGGAAGAAGAGGTTATGAGTATATGTATGTATAGATTATGTTAATGGAACAAAGTTTTCATTATATGATTGTCTCTGCATGATTGTGTAATTTCAGTTTTAATATATGAATTTAGAGTGAAAGGTAGATAATGGAAACTTATCATATGAAGGAAGTAATTCCTATTATGAAATGTGAGGCAATTGAGTAATGGAAGAATTTGGTACATGCATAGATGTTTTGTGTTCTTGTTTTATTGCAATATCAAGAGAACCATATCAAGAAGTGAGTAAAGGTGTATGGGAACCTTGATGTCAGTAGTGAATTGACATCCTAAAAGTAGAGGAGTTGGAACTTGCAAGGAAAAAAATAAAAATTTCCCTGCATTAACATGAAATATTATCATTAAAATCTTCATTTTGACCAATTTGTATTGTTTTTTAAAGGACCTCAATTTGGTGGTCCATACCTTACTGGGAAAGACATGTACATATTGGGGAAAAGTTGATATTTTTGTTTTTATAATTGTTGTTGTTTTTTAATGGCCTTAAGTGTTGTAGTCGGTACGTTAGTGGGGAGGATATGTACTATAAAAATCTAGGGTAAAGAACTACAACTTATTTATAGTTATGATTTGATTTGATTATATGTAATTAATATTTTCATATTTAGATCCTTAAGGATAAAAATATTCAACCTTTTTTGGGTCTCAATACAATTTCTAATAAATTAGAAAACCATATGCTTTACTAATGGGTATTCAATTAGCTAAGGAATCAAAGAGCATGCCACTAGTTATTTTGGGAGATTCCCTAGTGATTATCAAAACCATGATCACTAACTCAACGAAATCAAACTTAGAAATGGTCACATATAGATCTAGAGACAAGGAAAACACTCTAGAGAAGATTTCCTATTATCATGTGAGATGAGAACTTAACCATGAAGTAAATTAATGGGCCAAAATGGCCCTAATCTCTAAATTAATATAATTTTGCTCATTAATTGATATCCATATGGGTCATCAGTAGGTTAACCATTGTAGTAGTATGAGGAAAATAGATCAAAGGATAGATCCCACCTCTCCACATGCAAATATAACTCTTGGCTCTGTGTTTTGAATGTTTTAGTTTGAACATGCATCAACATTATAGGACTAATTATTTGCATCCATGTGAAATGGGAGAATCTACGGCTAAGCCCATCTAATGTTAAACATCCAATACAAAGGAATCAAGTGACAAGTTAGGGCTCCCAGTTATATCTTGATATCAAGGAAGAATTTTGCAAAGGTTGCATGGAAGGATGGCATTTTGGGCCCTAGCTCCCAGGTTTGGGTTTTCTTTCCTGCTTCTTTGTGTTGAGAATTCAATAGGGCAATGAATATGTTAATTCTCTTAACTTGATAACTGTTTTTGTTACCTTTTACTTATTAGCTTTGTTTGTTATTATTCCAATGTTCAATACATAAAACAAATACCAAAATAATAAGAACACTGACACGATATATAAGCTACAAGCCAAGGTAAAAACCCCTCCTTTTGAGGGGAAAACCTGTAAAACTCCTTATCTTTTAGACCTTTCAATTGACGAATAACATGACCTAGAGACTCATACAAATACCCTCCAAGATCAAGTTTACATGACCTTCTGTTGCAATATCTTTGACCTCCCAGTAGATCTGAAATTATGCTTCCAGTAACTATCAGAACTATTGCTCCTCCTCTTAGAGTCTTCAATCTCCCTCTACTATCCTTCCTCTTGACTTCGCTTGCCTTGACTTGAGTCCTAGGGCTAGTAATATTCCCTAAGAGACCTATGATTTCCTTCCCTTCTCTTTTGCTTCAAAAATTGAACACCAGAAGATCCCAATATAGAAACCCTAACTTTTATTTTCCCTAGAAAGATAAATAAGACCCAAAACACTTCGAATTCTTTGACTTCCTCTTCTTCACACTTCCTTCTTCAACTTCTTCTTCTTTGCATAAGATATGAGAGTGAGATGATTAAATGGAGGATGAGTTCCTCTCTATATATAGGATTCTTCAAGTTTGGATGTGGCTCTTCATGTAGGCTGAATTGACTGCTCTTTAGGCCGACTTTATCTTGGAGGTATTTTGTCACTTTAAAGACAAAAATATTCTTTTTCTTTATAATTTACAATGTGCCCATAGGGTATTCACTATATGAAAATGACTCTTATACCTAGAACAAACCCTAGAAGTAGTCAATGGGTGATTCAACTATAAAATAAAATAACTTGAGCATGAAACCCATGCTCCAATAATAATAATAATTTTTTTCATTTTATATTTACAAGAATACATTTCATACTTATGAAGACCGAACCTAGTTACACATTTTTCAACACTCCCTCTTAACTAGTAAGGTATTCATAAGAGGTACATGGTCATTCTCAATCTGAAAAGATATCATAAGAAGAGTCGGATTGGTAACCCATCTATCTAGAATTATATTAACCATCATTGTCACATAGAAATGCCTTGACTAACATCTCTATCTCTCCACAAGATAAAAGCACAATGTTGGTGAGACAAATGATGTATAGAAACCATCATCATTATCTCCCGAGGTACATACTCCATCTGGGTTGTTCATAGAGTATGACCTTCCATTAGACAATTCTTATCTTGGGTAGCTAATCCTTAATGAATATCAGTCCACAACTACTCTTACCTTGAATGCCCTACCACATTCTCAAAGAGTATCGAATGTTACATGGTTACCCAATCCTCCATTCTTTCTTCCAAGAGAAGACAAGAATGTTGTGTCTATATCTCCCTCTCAATTAGGAAAGACAAATCAACCAAACCAAGCTTGTCCCTTAAGTATACAAGCTTCTTGTTTGGAAGTGATTTCGTCAATATGTCAACTACCTATTCATCAATGGAGATATACCGTAGCTACAACACACCATTTCGTACTAGCTCTTGAATATAGTGATACTTGTTGTTGATGTGCTTTGACTTTTCATGAAACACTAGATCCTCATACAAATGAATACAACTGGTTTTATCACAAAGTATCATTGTAGGGCACATCAATCCTTTAGACAAGTCAGATAGCATCTCTCTTAACCATATTGCTTCTTTGCTTACTTCACATGTTGAGCACTACTCAAAGTAACAATGTATGTCTTTATGCTCATCCATGAGACCATATAGGATCCTAAACTAAAACATCCTCCCATAGTGCTCCTTCCATCATGTTCATTGCCTCCCCAATTGGAATTTGTGTATATAATCAATTGGACGTTATTCCTTCTATCATGTTTCAGACGGTAGTTAATGGTAACTTGCAGATGTCTCATAATATGTTTTACTTCTATCTAATTATCATGCTTCGACTCCACTTGGAATTGACTGAGTATATTTACTGCAAAACATATGTCTGGTCGAGTATTCACCAAGTACATCAATGAGACAACGAGTTGTCTATACCTGGAAGGATCCATAGGGCTTGATTCAAAACTCTTTAGTCTCTTCAAGTTTATGGTCATCGGAGTGGTCATAGGTTTACATTCCATCATATCAAACCTCTTCAGTATCTCGATCACATACTTTCCTTTACCCAAATAGACTTCATTTGGTCCTTGCGAGACTTCTAGTCCCAAATAGTAATGCATCATCCCAAAATCCTCCATGTCAAATTCTATTGCCAGTTGCTTCTTACATTCTTCAATTCGACCTTCTACACTTGTCAAGAGAAGATCATCTATATACAATAGAATGATTACAGGTTCATTATTTACAACCTTAATATAAAGGTTCAAATTAGCAAAACTTTTTGTGAATCCTATTCTCTATAGGTATGCATCCATTCTAGCCCTTGGTACTTGTTTGAGGCCATATAATGCTTTCTTCAATCTGCAAATGTATACCTTCCTATCTTTGAATTCAAATACCAAGGGTTGTTCTATATATACTTCTTCATCTATAGTGCCATTCACAAACGCAGCCTTGACATCCATTTGGTCGATGTTCTATCCCATCAATGCTGTCAGAGAGACTAATGATCGACTCGTTGTATATCTTGTTGTTGGAGAAAATGTCTCTTCATAGTCGATGCCTTCAAGTTGAGAGAAACCTCTAGCCACAAATCTTTCTTTATACTTATTTATACTTCCATCAGTTGCATGCTTGATCTTATAGATCCACTTGGAAGTAACCACATATTTGTCTTTGGGCCTAGGTATGATTTCCTAGACTCCATTCTTCATTATAGATTGATATTCTTCATTCATGGCATCCTTCCATTCTCTATGTTCTCCAACCTCTTCAAAGGTGGATGGTTCTACTTCTATTAATTTTGTCATGTATGCATCATACCTAGAATATTTCTTGGGTCTCTTTCTTTCTCTAAATGATCCTTGTGCTGCCCCATGACCTTTTGCATCAAGTAGTGTGGACTTCAACCAATTAGGTGTTTTCCTTGTTTCTGGAATGACCACGAGTTGAACATGTTCACTAGGCCCTTCTTCTTTATGGTGTGATTCTTCTCCTTCCTTGTCAACTTCCTCCTCAAATATTGGAAGTTCTTCGTCATCAAAATCTACAGAAAGTTCTTTTGACTTCTTGAATGGTCTACTTTCATCAAATATGACATCACGACTAACTTCAATGTGATGTTCATCTTTCACATATATTCTATAGGATTTTGATGAGTTACTATACCCAACAAATATACCCTTCATACCGGAAGGATCCAACTTCTTTCCTTTGTCCTTTCGTATATGAATATACATAGGACACCCAAAGATTCGAACATGATATACAATTGGATTCCTCCTAGTGAACATTGCTTATGGAGTCTTGTTATCTAGATATCTGTGAGGACATTGATTCTGAATGTGGACTGATGTCTTTGTCGCCTCTCCCCACATAAACATAGGTAGATCTTGATCGTGTAACATTGCTTTTACACTTTCTTCAATGGATCTATTATTTCTTTATGTGATTCCATTTTGTTCGGGATTGCATGGGACTATCAGCTCCCTGTTAAACCCAGACTCCTTACAAAATTCTATAACCTATTTGGATGTATATTCTCCTCCATTATCATATCTTAGTATCTTGATTCTTATTTTTGTAAGGTTCTCCACTTCATCCTTGAATTCTTGAAATTTAGTAAATACTTCATCCTTGGTTTTCATTAAGTAAACCCAAGTCTTTCTTGAATGGCCATCTATGAATTTGACATAATATATATGATCTCTAAGTGATTTTGGAGACATAAAACCACACACACTAGAGTGAATGAGATCCAAGATTTATTTCAACCGCGAAGCACTACTTTCAAATGGTATCTTGGTATTCTTTCCCAATGCAAATCCTTTGCAGACATTTGCATGCTCCTTCTTTAGATTTGGGATTCCATCTACTATGGAACTTAAAGTTGGAAGTATTTTGAAATGTAAATGACCAAACCTTCGATGCCAAAGTTCACAAGGACTAATCTCAGTGTGAACTAGGGCTTGGTTTATAGGAGATATTAATCTGTAAAGCCTTCCTTCTCAGATACAAATGACCTTAGCTTGATCTATACTTAATTATTTTCCCTAAACAACTAATTTTCCATCAATGAAGGCTACTCTATCTCCTTTATCTTCTAAACTTGAAATAGAAAATAATTTTTTGTGTAAACCTAGGAAAAATATAATGTTGTTGAGGTGGATGTTGCTTCCATCTTTGAGCTTTATGGAAGTCGATCTAATGTCTTTCACATCATAGCTTTTGTTGTCTCCAAGTTCCACAGGGTAAGCAGGTTTTCCTTTTGATAAGGTCTTCAATCAGTGGGAAACAATGTAAACTTTGAAACAAGAACTATAAACTCAAAATAGGAACTGTAGCTAAAAAGCCCCAAAAAAACATGAAAAACAATGCTAAAAACGAAAAGTGTGTATACTAAAACGATATTTTTTGTAGGGTAAATTTTCAACATTTTTAAAAATGGTAGTAAAACCGATTTTTTTTGTGCAAAAAATAGTTGTTTTTGAGGAAAAAACACACTAATGTTTTTGGTAGAATAACATTTTTCTTTTCGAGGTATAATTTCAGCATTTTTTTTTTTTTTAGCTGTAATGGTTATGGATTTTATTTATTTGCAAAAAGGAGAATGGGTTTTTGCCGTAGCAGCCCCTATTACATGGTTATTATCCTTTTCTGTTTCCTTTGAGATATTGCATTTCATAGCTTTTGGAAGGAGATTTCCCCATTTACAATTAAAATCCCTTTCATGAGAGTGCATCCAATGTTCACCATCCGATCTGCTTCACTGTTGGAGTTTCTGAGGATATGATAAAACTTGTATGAGTCAAAGTCTTGTAAGACTCTCTTCAATCTACCCTTGATTTTGTTGAGACCAGCGTTGTTGAAGAGTTCCTCCTTGATTAAATTTTTGTCTAAAATTTCTAAATCTCCGAAGACTTGGAGGTCTTTAGCACCTTTCTCTCTAGCAATGAGACAAGCTTTGAGTAGCCCAAGGATATCAGCTTGATTGTTAGTTTTCAGGCCAAGGCCCCAGGCGAAAGAATCTCTAAAAGTCCCATCCATGGAGTAGATGACCCCACCAGCACCTGCAGCTCCGGGGTTCGCTTTGGATGCCCCATCAAAGAATATAGTTGTTAATTTCTGGGCCCTCCACCAATTTTGGAAGATGTTGTTTGGCTCTCTTTTTCGCCAATCCGGGTTAGCTTTTTGAGGGGGCAAGAGGTACTTTTGAGGATGTGGCTCTAGGGACAACCACCTCTTTTCTTCAGGCGTGAGCAGAGGATCATCTTTGTAGTACTCCTGTTGGGCCGCTTCCAAGAGAAGAGACTTAGCTTTTACGGCAACTTGAATCGGAAAGTGTTGTATTTATTTGAAGATTTGTTGATTACGAGCTAGCCAAAGCTGCCAGCAAACAAATTTGGGGAGCTCTATCCATAATTTGCACCAGAAAGACTTGGGATGGATACGTTGAGGGTAGCAGGTACTCCATGACGCAAAGAGGTCCAGGACAGAAATCTGAGAAGGGAGGGAGGTCTGAAAATCTTGTAGAATAACACCCCACACCTCTTTGGCAAAGAGGCAGTCCAAAAAAAGGTGCTGGGTAGTTTCTAGATTACTTCTGCAAAGCACTCATCTATGAGGCCCTTCGATCTTCCTTTTTACAAGATTGTCTCCCGTTAAAAGTTTATTGTGAGCCAGAAACCAGAAGAAAAAATTTAATTTTGGAAGAGCTAACGGCTCCCAGACCTGTTTCTAAAAGGAAGGAGATTGATTACTATTCTTAGAGCCCTGTAGAGCTCTATAACCCTCAGCTGAAGTATAAATTCCTGTCAGACCCCAGCCCCAACTGTCCCTCATATATCTGTTGACTGACGCGACATCTTCAAGCAGATCCTCAAACAAGTTTTGTTGGTCGCTTAAATGCGCAGGGACTCCATGTAGATCCCAGCCTACCCAATCACCCCGATTGTCCCAGATTGACAAATCGTAAATGTTGTTTATACCCGCTCTTTCTAACCAGTTTCTGAGCTCAGCGATTTATTCATTTTCTGCCAGAGGATCACACCCCATTATGCGATCTTTCTACAGATGTGTGCACTTCTGTTACCAGGGATTTTGTACAAGTGTTTTTTGAAAAATTTGCTACTTTTACAGCAGAGCTTCCAGACCTGCATGCAAGATACTGAGCTATCGAATTGCATTTTGCTGAAGGCGACATTGTCTGCGTATTTTGACCATAAAGTAACACTGACAGGGTGAGAGGGATCATGGATCATTTTCCATAAGAGCTTACCTCCCAGCGCTGTATTAACAAGGGAGGGGTCACAAATTTGCAATCCACCCTCAACAATCAGCCTCTTGACCAAGTCCCAATTAACTAAATGCATTTTTTTGTCATTTCCTTTCCCTCCTTGCCATAAGAAATCCCTGAGGAGTGTAGAGATTTGTTCCATTCCATTTTTGGGAGCCAAGAGAAAAGCTGCTTGATAAAGAGGAAGGGCTGACAGCTGAGATTTGATTAGGATGGTTTTACCACCTTTTTTTAACCAGTGGCCTCCCCAAGCAGTGATTTTAGATTTGATTTTGTTGATGATATCATTCCAGAGGGACCTCTTGTTCACAGTTGAGGATATAGGAAGACCAAGATACCTGAACCTGTCCCATTGCGCATGTCCTTTGAAACCAAAGATCTTAGAGATGTTATTGATCTCTTGTTGATCAGTATTCCAACCGAAGATTTCACTTTTACTCTCATTAACAAGTGCGCCAGACACCCTGCAATAACTTCTTAGAACAGAGTCAAAGGCTTTCGCAATTCTTGAGGAATCACCTCCAAGGAGCAGGGAATCATCCGCAAAGAGAGTGTGATTCAGGGGGGTTGATCCATTGGAAGGTTTGAGGCCCAGGAGGGAGCCAACAATTCTTTTAGCTGAAAGTTTTCTACAGAGGGAGTCCGCCATGAGGATGTACAGAAAGGGAGAGAGAGGGCATCCCTGCCGGATACCTCTCCGAGCTTGGAAGAAATTAGATGGGCGACCATTAATAAGGGGGGCAATCCACAGGGCATCAATACATTCTTTTATGAGCTAAACAAAATGCTGAGAGAAGCCAAAAGAGAGCAAAACATTGCAAAGGAACAAGTGGTTAACTCTATCAAAAGTGTTCGCCATATCAAGTTTAATCAACATACCTTTCTCCCCTCGTTGTTTACTTGTGTGGATTGTCTCCTGGACCTGAATAACATTATCCATAATGTACCTGCCTTCCACGAATCTTCCTTGAGAACTGGAGATCAATCTTTTGAGTAGGGGATTGATTCAGATAGCTAAGAGTTTGGCTATAATTTTGTAACATGCATAACACAATGAAATAGGCTTAAATCTTGCAAAAGAGTCACGGTTGGTTTCTTTGGGGATTAGAGCTAGATAGTTGGAGTTGGTTCATCCTCCTATCTTAGCTTTTTTCATGAAGCCTCTTATCATTTTAAGGAGATCAGCTTTGATAACTTCCCAGCAGGATTTCTAAAAATGGATTGTAAATCCGTCAGGCCTAAGGGCCTTGTCGGCTTCCATGGACCAGATTACATTGATAATTTCCTCCTAGGAAATGGGTCTGCAAAGAGCTATATTATCTTCAAAATTAATGAGGAGAGGGATATTAGAGAGGAATTCGGCAGCTTCCTCATCATTACCTTGGATTCCATCATTGTATAAATTCCTAAAATGATTTTCAGCAGCGTCTTTAACTTGATTGAAACCTTTGCAGACTTGGCCCTCCGTAGTTTTGATTTCACATATATGATTCTAGGACAGTCTAGCTCTATATTGTCAATGGAAAAAGGAAGTGTTCCGATCACCAACTTTTAACCATATACTTCTGGATTTTAGCCTCCAGTGTTCTTCTTCAGCCCGAAAGGATTGATAAGTGGATTGTTGAGCTTTTACTTCCTTGTCCAAGAGCTCTGCTGTAATGTCTTTGTTTTCCATTTCTATTTGCAGAGAGTGCAACATTTGAACTGCTTCTTTTCTTTGATTGGTTGGAGTGGGATCTAGCTTTTTTATCCATTCCTTCAACACATGTTTTATGGCCTTCAACTTTTGTTCCCAGATATAGCTAGAGGAGCCTGAGAATGATTTAGCCCAAGCCGCTTTCATAGTTTCCATGAAGCCCACTTTCTCGATCCAGAGAGGGTTGAAACGAAAAGGTATGGGACCTAGATCTTCTTCATCTTCCAAAAGGAGCTAAATTGGTTTGTGATCTGAGGTCAATTTAGGCAGAATTTTTGTGATGATGATCTTTTTGTTCATCATGAGGGCGCTTTGAACCAGGAACCTGTCCAGGCGAGCAGAGATGTGATCCGACCCAACACGATTATTTGACCATGTGAAGAGCCCGCAGATTGGAGTGAAGTCTAAGAGGTCCCAGCTCTGGGAGAGCTCCTCCGCAAAGGCCAGCATGGGGTCTCTGGTGCAGGAGCCACCCCTCTTCTCTTTAGGTTTCAAAACTATGTTAAGGTCTCCCGATATGATAATGTTACTTGGGGAGTGCTGCTCTAGAAAAAGTGAAAGTGAATTCCAACAATCTCTTTTTTAGAGTAATTTACAAGAACATACAGATTGAAGAGGGAAATTTTCAACTTACTAGCTTTATGCATGGGTTCTGTGAAGATCTAGTGCTGAGTTTCTTTAAAATTGTGAAGCTGGAAGGTGCAATCTGACCAAAGAGTAGCCAGTCCTCCAGAAGTGCCCCTAGCGCTAACTGCCTTGCCTGTATTTTTATTCCACTTTGACTTACTGATATCTAGGAGGGCTTGCCCTTCAATCTTGGTCTCTTGGAGCATGAGGATGTCTAAGGGTTCTGTTTTAAGTAGGTCCTTGACTACTTCTAGTTTAGAGGGGTTCCCCAATCCTCTGTAATTCCAATAGACAAGCTTCATTATTTACTGAAAGGAGGGTTGGGACCTCCCTTGGGAGGTCTCGGTCCGGTATTTCGTCCAATGGACATTTCTATTATGGCCTGACTTCCTTGAGTTTTGAGTCTTTCGGCCTCTTCTTCTCTCATTTCTTTGCAGGATTTCCTTCCAACTCTTTTAGAGGGGTGTTCATAGGTTTCATCCTCCAATGATCCTGAGCTTTCTATTGCTTTTTTCCTTGTGACTTCTACATATGAGGGATTGGTTGGGCTGCCCTGGATGCCTACAGTCTGCATTGCTTTCTCTCCTTCTTTACTTGGTGGGGTACTTTCTACCTGCACCAGATTTTCCTGCTCTGAGGCTGTAGGGTTGATCTGTGTGCTTGCTATCCCATTTGCATTTTCTGTCTTCCTGAATGGGCTTAGAACTGCTTGGAATCCCTGTCGTGTTTCCTTTGCCGGCGCCTTTTTTTGGGTGTGTTGTTTTCTGAACTAAAGTCCATTGATCCCCATTTTATTTGTCTGGTTGCTCTTCAGCCCTTTTCTTGCAGTGCTTGGTGAAGTGTCCGTGCCCATGACAGTGTCTACATTTGAAGGGTAGCTGTTCATAATCCAGTTCCTGAACATGTGTCCATCCAGTGACAGTGAGCTTTATTTCTTCCGGTAACCCCTCCTCTAGGTCAAATTCAACACATATGCAAGCACATGAGTACTGATCTTTTCTTGCAGCTTTGTCTATGTATTTACCCAACGCATTTCTGATGTTCTCAAGGGATTTTTGGTTCTAGCAATGGAGGGGCAAATGGGGGAGTCTCACCTAGACCGAAACAGCAAAAGGGACATCTTGGGAAGGGTCAAAGTCTAGGAACCATTTGTTCAAATACAATCCCTGCAGTCCCATGAAGTATGGGCCATTTCTGAATATTAAGCTTCTATCTTCTGATTTTTCAAACATAAAGACAAAGAAACCTTTGCCTACAAAATAGCTTTTGACGCCCTCTTTGATCAGTGGGTTCCAATTTCTTTGTGTCCAGTCTTCTACTGATTTAGGAGAAGGCCAGAGGCCCGTGAACTGGCCAATTAGGCCTCTCTCTACCAGATTCAAAGCTGCTTTGCACGTCTCTTCTTCAGGAAGGACCACTGAAGGGATCTTTTCCATCTTCTTAATGAATTTCTGTTGAGCCGCCGATGGAGCTCGCTTCGAACCTGCATCAATCATTGCTCAGAATGCTAACACCTTAGGAGGCAGATTGGAGGAGCCCTCGGTGGAATCCATGATAAGGGTGCCTCAGGACTGAGCGCAGGGGCGCAACAGCCACAAGGGCGCGCAAAGGGCACCCTACAACCCAAAGATGAACAACATTGCCCTCCAGAGTAGCCAGAGCGCTGAGACGGCCTGCAGCCTCAAGTGTAAGGGAGAACCAGTAGCAAAGCATCGACTAGGTCAAACTCTCGAAGCGCTTTGAATGAGATTCATAATTTTAGCATTTTTTAGTAACAATGATAAAAATAAAATAATGGGATCTGAAACACAATAAAATTACATTAGTTTTCATCCATGTTGTTAAACATATAATAACATGACACTAAGATCGCTAAAATTCTAATTGTTTTCAACCATAACATTAAAAAAAAAAAAAATCAACGATAGAATTAAAAACTCCAAGTTTTCAACACATAATGAGCCAATTACATGACTAAATTAATCAAAATCTCAATACGTGTAGATTGAATTAAACATAAATTATATCTCTAAGTTACTGTTGCATTGTAGATATTCTAAACAATAAAAAGCATCATAATTAAAACATATAATCCAACAAACATAAAAATGACTTATAACTTAACACCATAAACATAGTTACCGATCAAACGAGAAAATTACCTAGTACTTGTTTTTTTGAGGTAGCAAACAATCACTCGATTTTGAAAAATGGTGATTCAGAATACACTTTTTCTTTTTCAGCATACTTTTGTTACTTTAAAATTTTTTATGTATCAAGTATGAACATTTTTTTTAAATGTTAGTGATTTTCATGCTAATTTTGAAAAGTGTTGATGCAGCATCAACACGTTTTTTTAGAGGGCTTATTTTTGACACTATAAATTTTTTTATGTATCAAGTGTGGACTTTTTTTTTTGTTAGTGTTTTTCATCTTGATTTTGAAAAGTGTTGATAAACATCGACCCTTTTGTTTAGAGGGCTTAGTTTTTCCACTTTAAATTTTCTAATGAATTAAGTGTGAATAATTTTTTTTTAAATGTTGGTGATTTTCATGTTAGTAATAAAACATAAAAATAAAAATAAAAAACCATGACAAGAAAACCAAATACAAAAAAA